>VZTH01004402.1:0-35820 GCA_013397815.1 Aleadryas rufinucha | reverse complement strand
GGGGGTGGGTGGGAGAAGCCCGAGGCAGCACCGAGAAGCGGCCCCGGCACCCATCTCCTTCCCCCTCCCGCAGGAGCAGCAAAACTGAAAAAGAGAACTTCCTGGCTCCCCAAGCTTTAAATAGGGAAATCTCGAAGAAGCGCCATTGGTCACAAGAACTGTCTGTCAGCTCAGGTTCAACCTACCACAACCTGATGAGGTTGCTCCGTCCAAGCTGATCTTGAATGTTTCCAGGAATGGGGCAATTGCCACCTCTCTAGGCAAGCCATTACAATGCTTCACCACATTCATCATTAAAAATTTCTTTCTTACATCTAGTCTGAATCTACCCTCTTTTAATTAAAAAACCATTACCCCTTGTCCTATTTCCAGAGATCCTGCTAAAAAAACTATCCTCACCTTTCTTATAAGTCCCCTTTAAGTATTGAAAGGTTGCAGCAAAGTCTTCCTGGAGCCGTCTTTTTTCCAGGCCGAGCAACCCCAACACTCTCAGTCTGTCTTCATGGGACAGGTGGCCCCCCCTCTAATAACTTTAGTGGCCCTTCTCTGGACCTGCTGCAACAGATCAACAACTTTCATGTACTAAGGATTTCAGAGTTTATTCCATTTAATTATAGCTGAAGAGGTCACCATGAGACATTTAACATGGGTTTCTTCAGCACATCTTTTTTCATTCCTCAGTGTCTTATTATCTTAATCACTAACAGTTTTCTTAAAAGATGTCATTTTAAGGGATACATGTGGATATTGGGGGGGGGTGTCTTTTGTTTTAATTGTTCATATTTAGCATTCAAAACAAAAAGATAAGGAAGGGTATAGCACAAACTTTAAAGAATTAAATGGGAAGAATCCCCTTCTTTAATTTTTTACGAAGTAAAGAGAGCTGTTGAAAAAACTCACAGAATAACCAATTTCTTGAAGCTAAATTAGACTGTTCATTATAACTTTTTGTTTTGTTCACAAAGCAGAGTGGGATTCTAGATATCTGTGATGTAAGTATTCTCACCATCTTCATATTTAGGATAATATTTTAATGTTCTTTAATTGACAGGAATCACTCCATAGTTTATACAGATCACATTTTTTATTAATACTGATTTAACAAATTAATTGTTTGTGTTGATAGGTCCAAACACAAAATGGCTGTGGGGTGTAATTCAGGTTTCTGTCACTTGGTGCATTCTCTATACTGAGGAAGAGTTTTCAGATAAAGGAATCTTTAGTAAATCAGAAAGAAATATGAAAAGATCCAATGATTTGAGCTGGAGCATGATGATTTCCAACAAGAAAAGATGTTCTTTAGAACCCCTACAGGAGCAATCAATTACTGAAACCGTTAGAGGAACATTTAACATAGGTGTGTGTGGTCATAGATGTACTGTGAGCTAAAGCCTATGTACAGAGCATAGAAAGATTGTTCAGAAGGTCGTATCTGCTAGCAATACAAAGCTGACTGCAGATTCTTAGGTAGCTGCTAAACTGTTATTTTTGCAAAAGCCCTTCTGTCACAGTGGTAAAGCTGGTCTTTATATTATTCTCTTGGACTTTTTAGAAAACATAAAAAATGGCTAATTTAAACCAGACAAATGAAATCTGGAAAATGAATATGCAAATTAAATAAATTTGAGCAAATCAAAATAATGCAGACAAAACCATTCTAAGTCCTCTGTGTAGGAAAATCAGAATATATGAGATGTAGTGGTGGTTTAAAAGCTAAGTGGATAATAAATATGAAAAGAACAAATGGGGCTGGCAAAAGAAGTCATGATTTAGCAGTCTGTGTACCTTTGTGTTTGAGAGGCATATAGGCACCAAGAGAATTTGACTAGCATTTTTTTGAATTTCCATCTAATCAAGTGTGCAACATGAGAAAGAATTGCATGTTAGGAATATTCATCTTTTTGTAGCTCCTATGTATTTTAGCAAGGTACAAGACTCTAGGAGGATAGGGAGTAAGATGTAGAAAGGGTTTATGTCTCTTCAAATACATCCTCCCATCCTGTATAGTAGTTGGGGATGTGTTTGACTGGGAGCATAGCGTAACAAATGCAGCTGTTCTAAGTAACTCTGAGCTGTGCAACAGCTCATAAAAAAAAAAAAAAAGAAAGAACACCATAAAATAAAAGCAGATTCCAGTGCCTTAAACTGTTCTATGGGAGGTACCAACTCCCCAAACAGTCTGTAGTTCATGGCAAAATTGTAGTTTAAAATTATCCTTTCCTGTCATACTGATAGCCTCTTCCTTCATGTGTCATTTGTACCTCTGACGTACAAAGAGTGAATAACTGCAGTGAAAGTCTACAATATTACTTATAAGACTTTATGGTCAATTAAGACATTGTCACTGCAAATGCAAAATGGCCAGCTGTCTAAGCTGCTGTTGCAAACTAACGTCTGAGACTGGTTTTCTTTTTAGACCTAGTGAAACATGCTTTTTTCCTGAGTTTTTCATTCTTTGCCAGAAGGTACAGTTTATTCAAAGACAAAAGAACATATTTTTTAAATATATTGCTGTTGCACAAGTGTTTCTAATTTGAAGTGCAAGAGCACTTTGTTTATCTGTAAAATCACGTCCATAGCTACTTTGTAAAAATATCTCAAGTTTCAAGTCAAACTGAAAATGCATGCAAGCACTAATGATATATATTAACTCATTATGTAATGATGGTAACAAAGAAAAGTCAAGGCTGCATCTAAATTTTGGAGAACAATGAAAGTTAAGGTATAAATGTAAATTGTTCTGCCACTAGAGAAGTATGGAAGATAGATTTGTTGATTAAGCTGAGGAAACCATTCAAGCAGCAATTCTTCCATTATAGAGAATAGGAAGGAATAATATATGCTTCATTGAGCAGTCTAGACCCTGGTTAAATTTCAAAGTCATTTGTTGCTTCTCCAAATCAGACAAGTGTTCACCCTGCCAAGAACATTACTTAGATGAAAAGTAGCCAAGGGCTTGTGAATCATCCTTTTCTCACCAGCATTTCTGTCATCTCTGAGGAGCTAATGCACCTTTTTGTAGACTCTATAGGAGCTTGTGTTCTTCAGAGGAATTATAAATATGAGATCAAATTCAGCTCCAGCATAAATATGGGATAGCATAAGAAGACAAATGAAAAATTATCTGTATGTCAAACAATATTTTAATTGACAAAATAATAAACTAATAACCAATAATGATACACATGATATAATAACTGATTAAATAAAAACTCATAATATACATAGTTCTTATCTATTTAAATATAAAATAACTATTTGAATCCATTTTTCTTGGAACAAATACATGACATAAAATTCACATTAATAAATCATAGAACAATAGAATATGCTGAGTTTAAATTATCAAGTTCTGACAAACTTCAGCTGTTGTCCAGATACACAACACAACTATTCACACCTCAGCTCAATTTACTTTTCTTTTGAGTGTATAATATGATGGATAGTTTTTTTGTCATTGTTCTACAAGCATTTGAATTTTTTGTAGATCTGAACCTTGACTCTAGAAGAGGAAGAATAAAATATGCTTAACTTCTGCAACTTCTGGTGTTTTTTAAATAGTACAGTTAATCAATGTGCCAATAAGCATTACAGAATACTGATAATAATTTTAAAATATGTTTTAGTTACAAAGTAGCATTTAAGTATAGCAGATCATCACATACAGTACTGTGAGAGTGCAGTCATCAATATTTAGTGCTTGATAAACAGATGCAAGTTTATGCATAGATTATGATAAAGATGGAGATTCAGATAATTCTTTTTAAATATAGATCACAGATTGCAATCACAGTGATCATTTATTTGACCATGTAAGCCTAAGGAGGACGTGTTTAATTAAACCAAAGGACAGCTGCGGATGTGGATAGCTGCTAAAATGCACCTAGAAATAGTTAGGTAAAAAGCACTGGAACTTTTGTCACACAAACAAAACAAACAGTTTGGGGTTTTTTTGAAGCAAAAAGCAAAGTTTGACCTTCTGAGTTTTGATACAAGGAAAAAGTCTTAGAAACTATCTTTTGCTTTTTAAATGACAAAGCCAACATTATTTCATCTAGAAAGAATGTTGTAACATTTGCAGGTTCACTCTATTCACCTTTAGTGTTATTTAAATATCACCATCAGTAGCACTCTTTGTTCTTAAGGTATTTCTTTATTCTCCATACTGAACAGCAAGGAAAAATACACCAGGCCAGCCTCTGACACAGCAAGCAGAAAAGGATCAAACAATATTATCAGTGCATAAATAATCAGTCATTAAATGAACATCCTCAGTTATAATAACCACAGATATATTTTGAATAACATACTTATTGTACTATTATATTTTAATTATTAGCAAAAAATTTATTAGGACATTCTTTCCTCAATTAATTTAGCAAAAAATATACTTGCTTTCCATCAAGATGTATTTCATGCAGTCTTCCTATGTGATAGGTGCTGGGGAAAAGCTTTTGTTACCCTCTGGCAGTGCTTCATTCGTATGCAGGGAGAAGCACAGACTGTTCTTGAAGTAGTTATCTTCTGAATCCCAAAGGGATGAGCTCAGCAACAGTGTAGCTCATGCTTCACTTAACAGGCTCTGCTTAAATAAAATGAAACCTGCTTCTTAAGAAAGCACAGCCTAAGTCTATGGCCTCTTCACTTGCCCGCATTTCAACATTGTGAATGTTAGGCAAGTCTGTGCTAAGAAACAGATATGAACTTAAAAGTGTTATAAGTCAAGGATTTATAATCTTAAAAAAAAAAAAAATGGAGTATACCACTGAAGGCTGGACTTTCTTTTTTTTTAATCAGAATCCTCAAGACTATGTCTCTGCTGTTCTAAAAGAGTAGTACCTGAGAGCATGGTAATCCTCTGTCTGCTTTTCATCCACAAGGCTGCTGTGCTGGTAATGTGGGAATAGACAGGCTGCCTGTAGAAACATGTAAAGCAAAAATTACAGCAACTGTATGTGTCTCGGGTTTTTAAATATTTTTCTAATTAAGACATCATTTTCAATAATATAGGAATAAAATTAAAGTTGATATGCAGTGAGTTCTATCAAAAACATTTTAAACTGAAATACAGCCTGATTTTTATTGGTTTCAGAAATGCCTAGAGAGACATTATCTGAAAAAAAATAGAATATAAAGTATCAATGTCTAATTTTATCAAAGTATTTTCTTATTACAAGCATGCAACAATTTTGTATTACTTTATTAAGCATATATTTCCTGAGAATATTAATATTATAAATCCTAAGAGTCCTTTTCATGTAGTCCCTCTATTTTTCTTTTAAGTCAGCTGAAGTGCCTGTCCATGCTTAAAGCAGTTTCTGCATTTCTCCAGTCAGGTATGCAGCACAAAGAGGTAGTATTGTAATGGCTGACCTTGAAAGTCCTTCTTATAAAACATCATTGGGTCTTCAATGCTTTGTTGCATACATTCTGACAAACTCTAATCAATCTGTTTTAATATCAAAGGAAACTTCCTTCCAGGTATGCTCATTTAAGGGCAAATGTCAGAACATTTGACCTTTTCTTACCTCACACTGCTGCTGCTTCTTTGTGACTTTGCCCTTGTTGGCTTTGCTTTCTCTAGGAACTGTCTGTGTTTCCAGCATGCTTCTACGTCTCCCTAAAACTCTGAATGTTCTTTTCCCGAGAGTTATACTGTGACTGTCTAGCCTTATTTGCTCTTCCTTTACATTTAATCTGAATCAAGTTCTCTTTTTGTTCAAGTCTGTCAGGTTAGTTGAAAGAAAAAATGTTTTTCTGTTCTTTTCAAAAACCTTACTTGAATGATGCTTTCTCTAATTTGGCAGGCAGTGCCAAAATAAAGATTGTTAGCTTTGCTTCATCCTATTAGAATTGTATGTGTCGCTGTTTTGTTCTCACAGGCATTTCCAATAAGCCTGAGACTTTCAGAGCACCTGCAACAGACTTAGCATGGAGAAAACTTATTTTGTGTCAATCTTCCTTTGTAATTCTGAAAAGAGTTCACTCATAAGGGTAGATTCCCCCACTCTAGCTCTGTTCCTACAAATGCATATTTACTCGTCTGATGATGGAGACAGTCAGAGGGCTCACTAGAAAAAAGTCAGTCCCAAATGTTATCTGGGACTGACTGACCTTCCCAAATATTTCTGTCTAAAAGCTCAAATCACCACTAAAAGTCTGTAATGATGTCCTAGCAGAAGTATTGACCTAACAGTGCCAGGAGAATAAAACATCTTCCAGCTTACACAGTGACAGTCTTATCTTTTTGTCATAGTTATTGTACTGACAGCTGTTTACTTTGAGCTAACTATCCACCACTGCTTATGTTCAGCCAGAACAATGAGCAATATGATTACAGTTCTGTTTGCAAGACACTTTAGAAATATATCCTACATTTGTATTGGTTTAATAGCTGCTATAATTATAGGAGACAGCGACATGGACGTGTAATAGAGTAAGGGATGAATATAAACTCGGACATATGACTTGTAAGGCTTTCCCAGAGAGAGAGTAGAAAAAAAATAGTTTAGGAGTCTGCTCTAAATACTTAGGTGTGTGTAAAAGGAGAAATAATAAAAAAAAAGGATGAAAACCCACAAAACCTCAGCTTTTATTGGAAAGAATGAGATGAAGTCCTAACTAGGAAGAAATTTACAAATGATAAAATTATTCCCAGTTATACTGCACTTAAAGTCTTCTAGTTCAATCTGTGTCTATATCTTGGTATGTAAATGGGTTCCCATTAGTTAAATACAAATCTTGTTCTATGCTTATAAGCATTACATAAAAAGTAATAAGCAAGATAAGAAGCTCAAGAGTAGCTGATCCTGCATTAATGAGGGTGTTTCCTGTAAGGTCATTAAATTAGCACTAATTAGTAGCAGAATTAAAGCTGGAGCTTAAATCTGCATAGTTAAATACTTCATTCAATTGGTGACTATCTCATATTGACCAAGATCCTTTAGATCAAGTAGAATGGTGTTCATTTCTACGTATTGAGGAATGCATTGTTTTGGCGATAATTTAATTTAAAATCAGAGAGAAAAAGTAGAAAGGAAAGTAGATGGGAAAAAAAGAAAAGCAAGATAAAGGAAAAGGGAAAGAAAGGGAAAAGGAAGGGAAAAAAAAAATCTCCAGTATCAGCATGATTTTCAGCTACAGGATAAACGCCAATATTTCTGAACTTTTCTACAGGAGTTTGTAAGTTCTGTCTAACTTTGAAATACTTTGGAGGTTATTCACAAATGTTGACTTTTTATTGCTCTTATCTGAATCTTCCTGTTCTGCAAATATATTTTGCTAGAATGCATCACATGCTTCAAAAGGTTATTTAATGTCTTCATGCATTTTGAATGTTTTATTTTCATTACAACTCTCTCTGCCTATTTCTCCCTTAATTGGTATCTGGGAGTCATCTTTCTTACCACATTCAGATATTTTTTTGCTCAGCATATCTGAACTGTTTAATTTGCCTACTTGCTAAAGTAGAAACTCATTTTGTGGGGACCTGTAATTCACACTTGTGCAGTTCTTCTGATATTATTGATGTTATTCCTGGCAGACAATGTTAAATTTACATTCATAAGTCAAATGAGACCCTCATGATTTTGTAATTTTTTCCTGTTTTCTAAGTCACTTATTATTTGTTGTCCTTTTTTCTTGTTTTTGTCCAAAACAACTTTTTCTACTAACATTTTTTTAAGATGCACTTTTATCACTGCTAGTGATTTAGGATTCATCTGGGATTTAATGTTTAGAGGCATTCTGTCCTTTTTTTCCAAAAAAAGAGTTCTTCAATATAGCAACATTTACCGTGAAGCATGACTCGTAGGTAATATTTATTAAGATTCTAACAGAAACTGAGATTTTTATCTCAAAAAATTATAAAGATATTCAAAGTATGCAATATTAAAAGGAAAATCAAATTATTACCACTAGACACTGAAAACAGTTAGTTAATTAATCTCATTTTAAGTCCTATCAAGTCCTATTTCTATGGACTATTATCCTGACCACCAGAACCCTGAAGGCACCCTCCCCTCCCCTCCCCTTGCCCATTGCCCAGGACCCCATCCCAGTCCCCACACCATCAGCCCCTGCCCCAGTGATGCTACAGCAGAGCTGGTCTCCATCTCCCACAGCCCATTCTTGGGTTTATGAACCAGCCCGGCCTCACATGGTCCCCAGGTGACTTGCTTGCCAGAAGACTAATTAGTAACAGATCCATTGTTTTGTTGATGAGGACAACGCCTTGTTGTCTGAAGTGTGGTGTGTCCCCCAACTCCCACCAGCATGGGGGCTAGGTCAGTAATGGTGCTTCACTCAGAGAGACTGTAGGTGGTTCAATCAGTTTGTGATACACAGTTTTATCTCTATCTGCTTACAAGGTAAGTACAAAAGCAAAATGATTAACATTCTGAAAATGCAGACTAAACCTTACCTTTATTTTTGAGGCATTTTAAAGGTTATGTAAAGAAGTGACATGTCTACAAACCCTGAGACTGCAACAGAAGAATCCTATTTTTCTCGACTAATTTAGTAAACATAAGAGTTGACAAGGTACTAGGATGTGTAAAAGTTCAGAAGAGCCTCTACAAAAAGAAAAAAGCAAGACAGTAGGATTTAAGTTCACTTTAGAATATATACAATGAAACAACCAAAAGAGTAGCAGATGTTAAATAAATTAAAAATTTTAATTTTTTTCTGGATTGAGAATAATATTAATAACTTCCATGAACTACTGACAAAATAGAAACAAAACTTTTGGATGCCTGCTTCCACTTTCATCAAGGACCTCTGGCAGCAATACTGAGAAAATTTTCAAAAAACTCAGACAATACTGAATTTTATGCAGGCTGTTTTCCTGTCTGTTTTAAGCTACTCAAAGTCAGCCTCCGAGCAACAACAAAGAGGAAAATTATTTATTTCTTCTACTTTGTGGAGCATTCCCCATAGTTGTGACAGTATCAGTTCTAGGTCAAAAGTAGCTCAGTTAGTGTGCGCCAGCTCAAGCAGTAGTTGCATTTTGATAGCAGGATAACTGAGTCAGAGGGATTTTCAAAGGAAGGCTTTTGCAGTAGTGGGATACACTCTAAAATTGCTGTTAAATTGCAAACGAAAAGATGACACTATAGGTCAGTTTTTCATATGTGCTGGAGCTATTTGTGTAAGATGAGATGTCCTAGGAGATGTTATCTCTATAAAAATGGTGATTTAAAACTGTTCTTTTTATACGGGAGAAATGATACAGGAGAAATGACACAGATGTATGTGCAGGACACAGCACAAGGACTTGCATAGGTAGGCTAGCTCAGTGAAATTAACTCATTAATTCAGTCGTAGTTGGACTATTATGACAGATCCGTATTTCCTGTACTGTATGTCCTACAGAAAAGACAGTGGACTCTATGTTTCCTGTATATTTGGCATAGAGGTAATAATTACAATATCTGAAAAATACTGTATGCTAGATACTGCAATAGCATGCAAAATTTCCCTGCACTGTGTTTTTTATTTTCAATTTAATATTTCTCTCTGATGCTGGTAAACAAACTCTTTGTCTTTTAGCTATGCTATTAGTTGGGTTTTTTTTCATATGAAGGAAATAAAGCTAATAAAAGAATCAGAACACCTTGACCTTAAATAATACTTTTGTTTAGCTATGTATTGTATAGCTAAGCCACAGTTTTTCACAATAAAACAAAAATTCCATGGAATTTCCGAAAACACTGGAACCAATCACCTAACTTCTTGTATTCTTAGGATGACCTGGTGTTGGTGTTGACAAGATGGCACTCACACAAAAAATTACAAGGCACAGTCAAGGTAGCTTACCTCAGAGACTACTCTTAACATGTATTTTGGTTACAGCTTTGATCCAGGTGTCAGGAGAATTTAGTAGCATGCACATGGACCTTTCCATATCTTTTTGACCTCAGTGACAGACAATGGTGGTCCCATGTATGTTGTATTTTTTACTGTAATGTAGTCTCTTGTTATGTGTATTTTCCACATTTGTTTTATATTTATAAACTCAATTGTTCCTAACTCCTCTAACTTGTTACTTTCAGATATTGCTATGACCATACTTTAGTTTATTTGTAAAGAAACATTTAAAACCTGTATTAAATACTTTAATACTTTGCAGACATTTGAGACCTTGTGTAACTTGACAAAACGCAACACACAAACACTCACACCCAAACCCCTGGCAGGCAATGTATTATACTGAGGTCTGCAAGCAAAGGCATCTCAAGTGTTAGCAAAGCTATGAGATGAATCAGCTATTACACTGATGAGAATCAGAAGGTCTGCTGTCTATAGCTGAAGCTGCATGGCAGTAAGAAGTCACGGTGTTGTAATAAGTGAGACCTGAAGTCACTGTACTGTGATGTGGGAGTCATGTCTCTGAAATCTGAAAAAGAATGCATGTAGCACAGTAAAGCAGGATTGAAACATGGGGCTTCTCAGGTGCACAAAGACCCAACATAAGGTTTCATCAAAGCCTAAAAGATTAAAAGCATTCCACTTTTATTATGGTTCATAATTTGTGGTTATTGATTTGAACACTCTTCTGAATTTACTCACTACACCATTTTCTTTCTCTAACCATTGAAACACAATAGAAGATAATCCCTCAAAGGCTTCAGTTTTCTTCTGGTATTTTTTGTGCTGCACAAGAATTCTCCAAGTCCTGAATGCAAACAATGTGCATTATTACTAGACTGTAAAACATGTTTCTTTCAAAGATATGGATTACCTTTTTACTTGGGAAATAAAGGAGTTAATGTTTATGGAGCAGAAAATATTTTCTCTATATACCCAAAGGAAATGTCATGGAATAACTGCTAAAAGAGCAAAATATTTACCTTGATATCACAAAGGCAAGATTCCTAAAAATAAATCCATATTATTTCACTTCTGATTGAAACATTATTGCTCAGTTAACACTCTGTGTGTGTGTGTGTATGTGCATGTGTGTATGTGGCTATACCATGCAGGTATCTACTATGCTCTGAACAGGTTCTATTTTTAGTTTTGGAGTGGCATGCTCAGTTGCATTTTTCAGCAGAGAAAAATATGCAAGATACTCATATATGATAATTTAGGAAAAACATTCTCTGAAATTGCTTGGGTTTGGGTTATTTATTCAGAGACAAGAGACAGCTAATTTCTAATTAATCTGCTATCCATTCCTAAAAGCTGCTTTCCTTTAACACTTTTAGGTTCATTTTTTGTTTTTAGTTTGTTTTTTTGGGCTGGGGGAAAGGTTGACTGGTTTTTCTTTATGCTTTGGGGTTGTTTTTGGTCAGTTGGTTTTTGCTTTCCTCATTTGTGGCACTTGAGTATAATAAACAATATAATAAAGAATTTTGTTGAAAAAAAAATAGGAATTGTTCATTTAACAATGACTTTTATTAAATTGTCATCTCATATGAAATATGAAAAGAGCAAATATGCAAAAGCTGTCCCCCGATAGCTTGAAGGTTTAGCTCTTCTGTGTAATTGATCAGAAGCACTATCAGCTCACTGTTTTAGTAATAAAATTTTTCCTTTTTATTATCCTTGTCTTCTTGTTGATAAGCCCTTTAGAGTAAGGAATATGATGATGTGCTGCTAGAAGCAGGCCCACCCTGATCATGCTTTGCATGTGCTATTGAGATATTAAAATAAAATATTTAAATATTAAAATAAAGAGAATATTAATTTAAATATTAAAATAAATATTTAAAATAAAGAGATAGCCATTTGAAATGATCGAGATAATTGTTTCTATTTTCATGCCAATTGCAAGACCAAACTCTTCACAGTTATACATGTCCACAATGTCCACAATGTATAATTTTATTCACAGCTGGGAAAATATATTTAAGAAAATAAACTTTCACATAGGGTTTTGCTGAAGGGAGTAGGCCAAATACCTTAGCCAGAACGAAATAAACTCTGAATTTCTGAAAACAAATGAATTTTCGGATATATAAAACAGGCAGATGTATAACTGATGGACTCAGCCTTGGCCAGCAGCAGGTTCAACTTGGAGCTGGCTGGCATTGGCTCCATCAGACTTCGGGAAGCTTCTCACAGAAGCCACTGCTGTAGCCCTCCCAGTATCCAAACCTCGTCATGCAAACCCAATACTGCAGAACTTCAGAGAAAATTTCTTCACTGTATCTTATCCCATATTTAAGTAATCCCTCCTTCAGAATTTCCTTCACTGTGAAGTTAGGTACTAAACTCAAACCGTAAAGACAATTTCTCAGTTCAGATGTATGTAATGTAGGAATAATAGATGTAACGGTCGTTTATTTTGGCAGATAAGCACTTCCAGAAGAGTTGGTCTTTGATGGTATATTTAGAATAGATTTTCATTATTAAAAAAATATTTAAGCCATAGAGCTTAATTGGAATATGCATGCCACAGAAGAATTCTAATCCTTTTCCTGCCAGTATTGTACCTTCATCGTGCTTCATACGCTCTCATCTTTTAACTTTAATTTGTGATTTTTGCTGAAAATTTCCTTTGAGTCACTTACAAAGTTACTGTTTGACCAAAAGAAATAGCATATTCCTTCAGTTATTCCAAGCATTATTTTAGCTTGGTGTCTTTTTTAGCACATTGGTTTTTCAATTTATATTCATAGCCAAAACTTACTCATATTTCTATCAGCTTTATCTGTTTTTCATAAGTCTTCCAAAATTATAATTAAAAAATAGACAACTCTGATTAAAATAAAAAGTAGTACTGATGACCAGCACAGAAGATATTTTCTGGGATGTAGTCAGAGCACAGAAAATATTTTCTAGGATGTAGTCAGAGCTTTGTGCATCACTAAATCTACTTTTTGTGATTTATTTTGTGTTTCTTGATCAATGCAATTTAGTGTCTCTCATGTTTTACTTGGTGCAGTGGCAAGTTGAGATGAAGACTTTAGGGATTTCTCCACCACTGCACACAGATTTTCTCAAGGTCAGATGCTGCTGTATCTTTCCATTTAGCATTCACTCACACTTCAATTTGTTTTGCAGTCTTGTGATTCATTATTCCATAGTTTTGTGTATTGAAAGAACATTTCTTATTTCCTCCAGCTCCTTAAAGATACATCTTACCCTTGTTTACTGGTCCCTTACTTTTCTGTCATTTAAAAAGTAAGAAATATCAATCTCAGTATCATTGCCTAAGTAATGGATATAAAACCAAAAAAGTTACTGGGTATGAAAAATTGATCTCTCTAAGTACATCTCTAAAGTCTAATACTCCACAGAGCCTTAATGATACAAAATGTTTCACTAATCTAAAAGTGACTGTTAATGTGATTGAGAATCAGAACCTCAAATTTTAAAGATCTGGGAGACAATGAGATGTTTTATATTTCAGCAATTTCCACAGAGTACTGTAAGTGTGAGTTCAAAGTTCAGTGTATTTGATTCCTTTATTGATTTGGCTAGTGCAACTGTTCTTTTGGATTAAAGAAGTGTGAAGACAATTACAGAAGAACACAACTGAGTACCAATGCAAAATAATGGCATCGGCTGAAATCCAGGCAAGAAGTGAATGTATGTATGTATGATTCACAGTAAGATGAAGAATATAAGAGAAAAATGAATATAAAAATATAAGAAAAAGGACCACCCTCGGGCTCTATCTAATCTTCAGGTTTTTAAGCAATTCAGGTTCTGAGTTTCTCTGTCTTCCTATTGCTCCCCATCTGTGCATATGCATGAACAATTCAGTTGTGATTGCAGCAGTTGCAGCTTTCCTTTAGCTGTGACCTTGGAGGACACTGCACATGAAATTTCCTGCAGAAGATGCCTTTTACTGTCCGTTTCATTAATGATATTTCAATTTACCGGTGCATGCCGATTAATTTTCAGTGGATTTTAAAACTAAAATCCTATGAGTTAGGTGTGGCATGTACTTTTCAGGTAATGTTCAGGAAGAAACACTCACTCCACTGAAGGTACAGAAGACATAAGCTAACTAGCAGATTTCTCACTCTGGCTAAGTGTTAATACTATATATATTACAATTATAACAAATCATCTACACCTAGCATAGAAGAAGAAAAATTAATATCCCAATAATGCCAAAGTTACATCCTAAGATGAAAACCTTTTCTTTTAGCTAACTATTCTGCTTTCTAGTTGTCAAGAAGAATCCACTAAGATGTAGATTCCACTAAGAAATAAAAAATTATTTCTAGAAAGCACAGAAAACTCATATATTAAATATCTACTATATAGCACAGAGGAACCAGAATGTTAGAAATGAAGTCCTATTAAAAAGCTGAAAGCTCATTTTGAATCTGCATCATGTTAATAATCTTTTTAAAGGCAAAGAACTTCTCCCTAGAGCTATGTCCACAAAGCTGAGTTTAAAAGCATCTTCTACAAGAAAATAGTAACCTATTATTTAGGCATGGGTTTTCTAGAAGTGGGTGACATATGAAGAGACTCAGTTAATTCCTATTTCTCTCTTTTAATGACTAAAATATTATTTTCATTATAACTTTTTAACCCAATATCAGGCTAACGTATTGCCCTTTACCATTAACTTTATACTTGTCAATTGCTATTTGAAAATCCAATAATTCTGATTTTAATTTGGACAATTAATACAATTGTGGAGGTTTTTTCCTTAATGGTAATATCAGATAAAGTCATTTATCAGTGATAATAAACCATTCATCATCACATGGAGAAATAGCCTACCAATTGCTAGAACAATAAAATTTTGATTAGAAAATTCAATCAAATAGATACCAATTTTAAAAATTCTCAGATTTCTTCTGAATAGAAAAAAAAACTACAACACTTTTTTTTCTGTAAAAAAGTGTTGACATTTCAGCATGTTGATTACAGTTGTTTCGTAAAAGAATTGCATTTTAAAATATATTTCAAAATAGTTCATTTCAAGAAGTCCATTTCTAAAAAATCATTCCATCTATAGACAGAGAATAAAAAATATAGAGAAAACCATTTCAAAAATACAGGTTTTTCTCTTTTTATCTCACTTTGCTTTTTCCTGGAAAAAGATGTGTCAAGGAAAAGAAATTTAAAAAAATATTTACTTTAAAAAAACCCTCAAAATAACAACAAAAAAAACCCCTACCACAACAAATCACTGATGACTATCAAACTTCTCTGAACAAACCATGTAGCTAAGTAAAGAAAAACTGGTGTTTGTCAGAGTTGAATACAAAAAAGCCAGTATAAGAGGAGAAGAATCACACAGATATACCAATAGAAAAATGAATAGGTACTGCTGAGGTGAGGGGTAGCTTTTTGTGGGAGAATGGAAGACTTTACTTCACCTGGGAGTTTGAGGCCACAGTTGTTTCCATTAAAGCATAAGACCTCTTCTCTTTTTATTTTGAAAATGTGTAACAGAAGTTAGTACCTGCTCCCAGAAGTTTAAGATCTAAAAATAAAATTTCTTAGGCCAAATCAGATAGTAAGTTGCTTCTGAAGTCTAACTTGGACTCCTCTTTCTTTGCAGCAAAATCGTCCCCACTTGCTTCTCCCCAAATGAAAGGTTTTTCTAAGAGAAGTAAAGTGAAAGAGCAATTCCCTGTGAGTGTTCTTTATTCTGGAACTCATTCACTTTATAACTTCGTTCACGGAAGGCTGAGTACGTTAACCTCTGGAAATACTATTAAACTTATTTTCTGTCTATTGTACTGAGGAAACTAAGGAGAAAGTTGGATTTACTAGCTGTCTAAATATATGGATAAAGGATACATTTGTGTCTTTTCATTTTGGGACTAGGATTCAAAAGATTTTGCAATCTGTAAATACACAATAAAATCTGTCATAATTAAATCGAATCTCATTTCTTGACATATTTGGTATTTTGGATAAACTTTAGTTATTATCATCATTTTCAATTTGCAAGGGAGAAAAATGTGAGCAAATTTTGGGTCTTTCTCTGCTAATGATGAATGTGTAATTTACATATATGTATGATGAGTTTGCTGTATTGCTTTTTTCTGGCTTCTCTAAGATAAAATAAATTGAAACTCTTGTGGAAATCAAATTATTCTATTATCTTATTGAAAATTTATGTCTTATCAAAGAGAGGTAATAGTTAAAATTTTAAAGTATTTATATTATTGTATAAAATTAGACTACATTTCCTTTAGAAGTACATATCACTACAAATTAGTGGATTAAATATTTGTTGTAAACTTTCTTTCACTTGTATAGTCCCTACATGTCAAGTCATGACATTTGAGGATACTGTGCATTTTCACTATACAGTAGAGCTCTGGAAATGTCTAATTTAAAAATAAACTAAGTCTAAGCAGCAGAACAATATTAAAAACATAAACCCAAATATTTGTCAGTTTCTAAAGTCTCTTGTTAGGAATTTCCAGAAGTGATCTTTTTGTTTTGTTAAATCATGGAAAAAAACATGAGAGAACGTGAGGTACAGCCACCTAATTTGAATCCATTCTGATTACCAAATATATTCATAGACTAATGGAATCACAAAATTCTTAAGGTTGCAAAAGACCTCTATGATCATTGAGTCCAACCGTTAACCAAGCACTGCCCAGCTGTACATTTTTGTGTGCTCAAAATAAATGCTGATTATGTTTGTTTAGCCACCAGTCCACTTATATGATAAATGATGGCTTGGATATTGGCTGATGATTAATAGAATCACAGAATCATTGAATCATTGAAAGTTTTGGGTTGGAAGAGGCCTTTAAATTCACTTTGTTCTGCCTTACCTTGCCATGGTCAGAGACACCTTTTACTAGATTAGCTTTGTTGATCTCATGTTGTGTGTAAAAATATTCAACTCATTTTTCGTACATAATTTATACAACTTACCAAAGATTTTAATACTCTTCATTTAATCTAATTTATATTAACACTATGGCAAAAGATCTGGTTTCTGTAAGTTTAAATTGATAGTGAACCCCAAAGGACCCTCCTTTTGACTGAGTAGTATGGAAATCTTATAATTGTTTAAAATATTAACTATCAGCTTGCTGTGAACAGAAACACACATTGCAAAAGAATGGAAAACCAGAAGCAGCAGAGCTGAGAAAAGCGACATTTCAACAACATTGTAGTTTATATTGCAAGAACTGTGTTTAGTGGTTCATCAAAACAATACAACTGGGCAAAATGAATTTTTTCCATTATATTAAGTGGAAGTGTCAATAGGAAGTCAAAGGCTGAGTCTCCCTCAAAACTGGAGGAGTATATGTAATTCAGAGAAACATCTGATGCTGGACAGAAGGAAAAACCAAAAAAGAAGCAAGGTGCTGGTAGCATGAAGGCACATGGGTGGGATTTCTCCAAGAGCTTGCACCAATGACCGGACTCAGACCGTGCTTGGACTGGAGTGCAGGACCAAAATGGGGAACCACGACCAGCAGAATATTGACAGCTGATTTGTTCTAAGATCTCTGTTTAATGTTTCTGCATTCCACTTTGTAATTTTGTGTTTAAAACAACCAAGCCCAGAGACGAGAACACAATATATTACATGTTAGGAAGAAATTCCTTACTGTGGGGGTGGTGAGGCACTGAAACGGGTTGCCCAGAAAAGCTGTGGATATTCCACCTTTAGAAGAGTTCAAGGCCAGGCTGGATGGGGATTTGAGCAGCCTGATCTAGTGGGTGGCATCCCTGCCACTGGCAGGCTCTTGGAACTGGATGATCTTTAAGGTCACTTCCAATTCAAGGCATTCTGGTTCTATGATTCTGTTGTTCTAGGTGTATATATGTAGCATGTGAGCAAACCAGTTGCATCTCAAGGCTCTGCCTGCCCCAGCTTTCTATCACATCCTCCTAGAGTGATAACTTGAGGTCTGTTGCATATTCCTAAAAGTCCCTGCCACCTTCTTTTCCTAGCATTGACCTCTGCCCTCCCTTGCTTTGGCTTCTTCTCCCTCAGTTTCCCCGTTTCTTTCTCTCTGTCTTCCACTGCATTCCTTCAACAAAAAGATTATGCAATTTGGCTATTTGAGATAATGCTAATTAACAAATCATATTTTTAACAGGGAAAAAGAGGGACTTAGTTAATAAGATTACCTACAGTGTCTTTCCCCTCAACCAGCACCAGTTACAAATATTCACAGAACCTGAAGAAATGTAATAATTTTGAGACCTATCTCCTTGCCAGACACTGACACATCAGTGAAAAATTTAAGGACAAGACCTTTTTCCTTAGGAAATTGATCTAGACTAGGAATTGCGAATGAATGAATGAATGAATGAATGAATGAATGAATGAATGAATGAATGAATGAATGAATGAATGAATGAATGAATGAATGAATGAATGAATGAATGAATGAATGAATGAATGAATGAATGAATGAATGAATGAATGAATGAATGAATGAATGAATGAATGAATGAATGAATGAATGAATGAATGAATGAATGAATGAATGAATGAATGAAAAAAGCCCAACAATTTATTATTTCCTTTTTCTTTCAAAATAATTTTATACTTATAAGCTAATGTTTAAATGGCTTACTATAGAATTGTGCATAGAAATTGAGTAACAGGAAAGACTGTAAATAACAGAAAAGTTTTAAGGAGATACTTAGAAGAGGAAAAGGAAATGTTTAATTAATGAAGGGACACCTGTCATCAAAATCATTCTCATTGGTTAATGAAAAATGAGATCTTATAAGCAAACTACATTTTTGATGTAGGAAACTACAATATGCTAGGAAACACAAGATAATCCATCTCATCTATTACCTTAGAAAATGCATTACAACATAATAGAGATCCCGTAAATCATTCAGTGAAATAATGCATGTGCTATAGTACATCATGAACCAGACAGATTATACTAATGTCAGAAAGGCAGCTCATTAACTGCATTATACAATGAGTAAGCAATCACCTGGCTGTACAACCTTCATATCCCTATTACTATCAGAACAAAATGAAGGAAAATCTATCACAGTCATTTTTCATACCGTCATGTGACCAACATTTTCTCTTGTTTTCTGTTATTGAGATAAGTGCCCTTGTATTCTATGTTTCGTGCAGTTCTGACTGATTTGCAGATCCTGGATATAAGCTCTGGCTAGAAGGTGTGTTTCACATCTTTTGAAAGTGACATGTCGTAATCATGGGTGCCACAGACTCTCATGAAAGCAGAGAAGTAAGAATTTCAGTGCCCTTTTAAACAAAAACAGTAAGAAACCCTGTAAACTCAATGCCTTGGCAAAGAATCAGGACAAAAATATAATTAATATAAAATTACACCATAAGTATTTATTATATTAATAAATATAATAACTAAAGTATATACTTTTTTCTTTCCATATAGAAACTATTTTAAAAACATTAGCTTTGGATTTACAGAACAGATAATTATGTGTATTCAAGAAAAATAACAGCATGTTATCTTCAGTCTTGGGTAATAATATATTACTTTTATCCAGATAGTGTGTAAGACACTCATGGACCCATTAGTGGCATCTGCCTTCCCTAGGTATAACTAAGGTTCAGATCCTGAAATACACAGGGGTGCCATTATTCTCTTTAAAGATATATGCCCATAATTCAAGAAACATTAATGCTATTGAAGTCATTACTCAGTTCCTACCTAGGTCTGTAGGAATTTAAATCCCCTTGAAACTACATAAATACTGATGTTATCATCCAGTCATCAAACTGATGAAGGAACCAGTTAATATAAAACACAAATTAAAAAATGGACTTGTTAATGGTGATGATCATAGAATCATCACATAATCATAGAATGGCTTGGATTGAAAAGGACCTTAAAGACCATTTAGTTCTAGCCCCACTGCTGTGGGCAGAGATGCCTTCTGATAGACCAGGTTGCTCAAAGCCCCATCCAACCTGGCCTTGAACACTGCCAAGGATGGGGCATCCACAGCTCTGCTAGGCAAACTGTTCCAGTGCCTCACTACACTCACAGTAAATAATTTCTTCCTAATATCTAATCTAAATCTACCTTTTTTTTCAATTTAAAACCATTCTCCTTTCTCCTGTCACTACATGCCCTTGTAAAAAGTCTCCACTTTTCTTGTAGGCTCCCTTCAGGAACTGTAAGGCTGCAATTAGGTCACAGCAAAGCCATCTCTTCTCCAGGCTGAACAATCCCAATTCTCTTAGCATCCCCTCAAAGGAGAGATGCTCCATCCACCTGATCATCTTGTTGGCCAACTCTGGACTTGCTCCAAAAAGTCCGTGTCCTTTCCCTGCCAAGGACCCCGGAGCTGGATGCAGCACTGCAGGTGGGTTCTCA
Organism: Aleadryas rufinucha; assembly: GCA_013397815.1. NCBI lineage: Eukaryota > Metazoa > Chordata > Aves > Passeriformes > Aleadryas > Aleadryas rufinucha. The sequence continues at coordinate 15,580 of VZTH01004402.1, read as the reverse complement.
CCAGAGTGGAGTGGAGGGGCAGAATCCCCTCCCTTGCCCTGCTGGCCACACTGCTTTGGATGCAGCCCAGGATACGTTTGGCTTTCTGAGCCACATGATACCAACTCATGTCCAGCCTCTTACCCACCAACACCCCCAAGTCCTTCTTGGCAGGGCTGTTCTGGATCTGTTCATCCCCCAGCCTGTGTGGATACCTTGGGATGCCCTGACCCAGGTGCAGCACCTTGCACATGGTCTTGTTAAACCTCATGAGATTCCCATGGGCCACTTCTTGAGCTTGTCCAGGTCCCTCTGGATGGCATCTCATTCTTCAGGTGTGTCAAGCACAACACCAGCTTGGTGTTGTTAGCAAAATTACTGAGGGTGCACTCGATCCCTTTGTCTGTGTCATTAATGAAGATATGGACTCCTGAGGGACACCACTTGTCACTGATGTCCATTGGGACTCTGAGCCATTGACCACTACCCTCTGGATGTGACCATCCAACCAATTCCTAACCCACTTAACAGTCCACTAATTGAATCCATCTCTTTCCAATGCAGAGAGAAGGATGTTGTGGGGGACTGTGTCAAAGGCTTTATGAAGCCCAGATAAATGACATCTGTAGCACTATTCTGACCCAGTCCACTGATGGAGTCACTCCATCACAGACGGCCACTGCATTGGTCAGGCAGGAACTGCCCTTGGTGAAGCTGTGCTGGCTGTCTCAAATCACGTCCTTGTCCTCCATGGGTCTTAGCACAGCTTCTAGAAGGATCTGTTCCATGATTTTCCCAGGCAAGAAGGGAATGTAGCTTTCTGAGGTGGACACCCTTATGCCAGCATATTAAGACTAGGCCCAGTTGCCGTACGAAATTTAGTATGGAGGGAGTAGCAAAGTGAAATTTCTTGCCTGTCAGGTGGAACTGTGTCCCCATGTTAAATTCATCCTTGCATGTGATGAGTGATGTATGTCACCTTGCATGTTCAGTGACAAACTCAGTACAAATTAATGCTTCGATGCACAGATCTAAAATTCACTTATACCATCTTAATGAGGCTGTAACTAGGTATAAGAGAAACACAGGTAACTGTAACTGGGTGTAAGAGAAACAAAGTCTTTTTCTGATAAATTGTGCAAATCCAGTATAAATCCTCTGGAGCTATGAAGCTGGAGAGCTGACTGCCCAATTTGCTTACTGTGTGATATGTATGGCTTCTGGTAGGTGAAATATAAAATGAAAAATCTCCCATTATATTGTACATAAAAACATAGCAGGGCTGACCCAACAGAAAAATATGTGTATTAAATATACTAGCTATACTAAGTACATATATTAATTTCTATTAGCCAAAGAAGATCTTTATTGTTCTTTTGCCCTGGGCTCTCTGAATCAGGGATGAAAACAAGCAAAAAAGGATTTTGCATTTCCTAGTGCAGTTCTGCAAGTAAAACATGTTCCTTGCTGCCACAGAAGAGCTCAGTAACAACTATTTTCAAGTTCTAAGGTTAAAACTTTGAAGGTTGCATACTAAACAATCCATTTATACTTTAAATAAGCATCCAAATCTATTTTCTTCTTCACAACTCATAGAAGAGATTTATGTTCATATATATATTCATAGAAAACAACATGAAATAGCTGTGCTTCACACTCATTCTGGTCTCACCAATCTCTTGAGCAAGAAATAACACAGTTGAGCTCCAGTCACTCTGATATTTCTTTACATTGCATTCACAAACTTTGCACTGTTGATTGATATATTTTATTTTTTAGTGGAGGCATATGGGAAGACAAAAGCAATACCAGCAAAACATTGAATAATATAACAGAAATTCATGAATATGTAAAAATGGTAGGCTAAAAGAAGCATACACTTATTTATATTCTGCAAACATTTCCCTTATTCAGTGTGATTAAATGAATCAAGGGGAAATTTTTTAATAAGTTATTTGGTAGGTAGTAAGACAGTATTCTAATATTCTTAATGAGTTAATAATAATTCCTTGTATGTCATATAGTGGAAATGTGTTTTAGAATGACACTGAAGGTGTTCAGGTATTAGAGAGTAATGATGCACCTACTGTAGGTGAGAATAGGCTTTCATTGCAATGATTTACAGTTCTCCTCTGTGTGTTATTATCACACAATAATGCTTTGTTCAATGATTGTATGGAGTTTTCATTAATGTTAATGTGGAAAATTGACCCCTAATATTTTGTAATTAGTGGTCTGATCCTGACAGTCTTGTATAATATGTTTCTGTGAATGTGTTTATCTATGATAAATAGAAGCATGACCTTAGAAACTTATTTTCTATTTGATGATATGGTAAGTCTTAAACTTCAGTACTGCAATACTGACTAAATATTAAAGAAAACATGAACTCATAACTTTTGTCTCTGGAAGACATCAATGTTTTCCTACTCCTATTTATAATTTTTAAAATATATCTCTATTTCTTAAATCAATATCAGTAGTACATGTTTCTAAAAGCAACATTTCCTCTTGTACCATGTATTTCGAAGCACTCATTAAACTGGGGAGTCTGTCTCTATAAATCTTATTTATCATTCTGTGTGCAAGTTGAAATTGAGATAGGCAGTAGTAAAACCTATGCTAGTATAACTCTTTCCTTCTATATGAGTAAAATACTTGTTCTAACCATGTTAATAGACTTTTTTTACCCTCTGGAGGAATATCAAATGAGATGAATTAAACACATCCCAGAGAACTAAGTAAAAAGGTGACATTTTCATTATTTTTCTGTTTTATTAAATATTCTCCAAAGACAACAAACTCCACAATTTTAGTGGTAAAGGTCAGTTACAGAATTCATTTCCATTTTCTTTGTTCTTCAGAAAGAATATTGTATTAGTGAAAAAAAACTATATTAAAATCTTTTTCCCATTCCCCTGTTTTGCTAACCTTACACACAAATATAAATGTTAATCTGCATATTAATAATGATAATGATGTTTTGGTATTTAATGTAGTAAATTACATATTCCTTATTCTTTTCACCTTTTTTATACTGTGTTCTGAAATAGAACTAATAATGAAAACTAGTAGAGGGTACTTGGAAAAAGACTGGAGATCTACAAGGAAAATATATTTTGAAAAGTCATAATTTGCCTATTGACAATACATTAAACCACTGGGGACATTTCTTGTTATCCTAACTAATAGAAGAGTTAGTTTTATCAGTATATTAGGTATTAGTCAATATAAAACTTTGCTTTTAGTAAAAGAAGATACACATACCTGCTGCAATTACCTCTAAACTTTATTTTACTCTTTATTAAAAAAAAACCCCAAAACTATAAACAGTGCTTTGAAGAATGATATGTAATAATACCTATAATACTGCAGGGTGAGTAGGTAAAAAACCCTAAAAATCACATGGAAATCACATAAAGTAAATGTAATTTTTCTTACAGTAAGCATCATGAAAAAGCTGGAGAAAAGACATGACTATTTTTAGGCATATCAACAAATGGAAATGAATTTTTTTTTTAATTATCAGATCCTCACATCCTCAAATCCTCATTTATTGCTCAGTTATATGTTAAATGGTTTAATCCTTTTTTATTCTAGTGGAAAATTGGTGTTGAAGAACTCCTATGAGTTATTGCCAATGTGATTTGAGTCTGTCTGCATAAGATTTCCATTGTTTTCTGTTTCTCTATGTTATAGTGATACCATGATGATTTTTTGCTTTTTTTATATACCCCTTTTATATATCCTTTTATATAGCTTGTATGTATTCTTAGTGCTTTTAGCCCACATACTTATAATTCCTTAGGTCTGATAACTTAGTTTAAACCCAATATTCCATTAAGCCAGGAGCCCAAACATCCTGGAAGCCTCACAGTTAAGGGTCAGAAAGCCCCAGGCACCAAGGTCCTCTCCAGAACACATTCTATAAACTGAGATAGGCCCATCCAGGGGGAAGGTTCCTGGGATGAGGGGTTCACTCGAGCCTCTCACTGGGGAATCTTTGATAGATGTGCTAATTCCCAAGGCCTATAACTGTATATGTGATGTATGGTGTGTGTGCATTTCGGTGTGTGCTTCTCAGCGCATTCCACCCGCACGGAGAGTGCACCTTAAGGATCCTTAAATAAATACCGAGGTAAACCCCTTCTCTCTTTTAACTGTGTTTGGCTCTGATTTTAAGACCAGGGAAAGGCAACACAGTAGCTTGAAATGATTACAGAAATGTGGACAATCTGCAAATAAGTCAAGAAACAGAAATTTAATTCCTCATCATTTTTATCCCTCAGCTTCATTGATTCTAGTCCACATTTTTTGTTTAGTTCTTATCTGCCAAGAGATGGAGACAGAGATTTTGAATCTTCCATCACTTCTTTGCAAAAAAAACCAAGAAAAAACACCTTGGAAAGATAAAACATAAACAGTACATAAACCCCCTATTTTAAGACATTACTTCTTGATCTTGTGTTGCTCTTCTTAAATATCTGTGCTATTGCCAATACCTTTCTATAAATAAGTACTAGAAAACAAAAGGCATTGGAAGAGTCTTTGTTAAAATTATTCTTTTATTGAATTTATTTCAATGTGTACTCAGCTTGAAGAGAATGTATTGCAATTGCTCCTAGTTAGTTTTTGATCTTGACCATTGTTACTAGTTAAAAAGTCTGAAGAGTTCAGAGAAGTGTGAACAAAGTAGAAGTAACATTATATAAGTCTCTTAACATCTGGTGTTAAAAGTCTGATTCATTTATATAATATTAGTATTCAGACTTAGAAACCTAAAATATATGTCTTAACAAAAGGCAGTGTTAAAAAAAATAGGGTAAAAATCAGATTTTTTTTCATTTACTGTATACTTTCGGATGTTTTGTGTCAAACTGTATATAAACTTATTTTTACTTTATTTTGACTTTGTTAATTTTAAGTTCACATTGTCCTTGAAAAAAAATCTTTGTTGCCGTATTTGTGTCTTGTCATATTTAGTTACTTTACTTTTAAAAGAAATACATAATTATTAATTATTGGTTTGTTCCAGATAGGATTTTAATTTATGTATTTATTTGAAAACCTGAAAAAATGTATGCCTCCTTCAAAAGGATTAATGATTTTTTATTTGAAGAGCTGGAACACTGCTAACAATTAGAAATGGTTACTCAGAAAAAATTCTTGGGAAAATATCCCCAAAGAAAATTTTTCTTCATTTTCAAATTCATCCAAATATCCACATACTTACTTTAATATTTCCTTGAGAGTATACTTTTTTTCCTCATATCTGTATATAATAAATATTTCAAATAATAAAGAAAGTATTTATTTTGTGGATGCACTCTTTTTTAACATAGAGTCTTAAAATATTTGAATGCTTACAACTGTACTTTTCACGTACAATACACCTTTTCATGAGACAGAAATTAAAGCACCTTCAGTCAGTTGCAGTGCCTAGAGATATTAGTATACAATCCCTTCAAGAACATATTCACTTTGTGCTAATGAAAAACATATTCTGTGAGTGAATATTATGGGTTCCCTATATAGCCAGAAGACAAAGCTTCTGATTACAAATGCATACAAATCAGTGAAAATCCTGACAAAACTGCTGCCAGGAACATTGAAGACAAATGAAAAGTACATACAATTTCTGCAGAGGACCTACAAATCTGGCAGGGCAGAACTACCCCAAAGGAAGACAGAGAAGTATAATGAATGCTTCTTTTATTCCCTACTGGATGTCAGATCTTTCAGAGTTCCTTAGAAAACCACATTTTTAGTTCTCTTTACTGTTTATAGGCTTTTCTTCATACAGATTTAGGGTTTTTTTCCAACAAGATCAAGCAGACAAAAGGAAAGCACCTCATTCCTATGACTAGCAAAAGCTATCTTTCCTACAACATTATCAGAATTAGTGGATTTTGTCAGTCATTAAATACTGAAGAGCAGTAAAAATAAAAGGAGCATGGAAGAGGCAAAATAAGGCACAATTTTCTTTGACAAAACTTCTGGATTGTATTTCTATAGGTAGGTAAAAGACAAAGGAAAAAAATAAAACACATATTCCCTTCAAAATCACTAGCTCTTATGTTCTGCTAGGGAAATAGTATTTTCCATTAACATTTGTTAAAATAAGAAACTGGAATTTATTAGAGTACATTTATGATCATTGTGACCTCCAGTCTCCTTGAAATCAAGTGGAGAACTGGTAATTACAACAACAAAGCAGTAGCACTGCTACAGCACTGCAACCTACACATGGACACATACCAGCACATCCTGATCCAGGATAGAGCTCTACACAAGATGGCTTCTAAAGGAAACAAACATATAGTAAATGAAAACATATAAAACATATGAAACATAACATGTTTCATATAAATGAAACATCCGCTTCCTTGACACTTTCCTGGTATTGCACAATGCAGACGGAGGTAGCGGCTCCTTTTCTCCCCCTCACACTCTTATGCTGTATTGCAGTAAGTCACTAAATTGGAGAGCTATGGATTGAAGCGTGGACCATTTGGTGGATTAGGAATTGGCTGGATGGATGCAGTTTATGCTCAAAGGTGCTACATTCCAGGCAGAAGCTGGTGATGGAGCTCCACAAATATAACAGCTATTTAAATTCATGCCTGGAGGAAACCTGTATCTTCTAAAGTAGCTCAGTGCTTACTGGAGTCTTTCAAGACATAGGAGAACCAAGTTTTAAATGTTTCCCCTCTTCTTTGAGAGGTTCATTATAGTATTGAGTTATCTACTATCTGGATAGATAGAAACAGCAGAACTATGTGCCATTTTATGTGACAAGTGAATTCAAAACGCAGTACAGCATGATCTGTAGCTGAGTAGTTTATCCAACTTCTCTGAAGAGTTTGGTATCTCCTTAAACTAAAGGTTCTGATTAAAGTATGTGCCTGCTTATCAGTTTTCCAGTTATGGAAGAGTTACTGGGATTACAGGGCATTTTCTCTGTGCTGCTTGCTTGTGAGATCCTGAAAGTTATTTATAGCAAAGTTGTAACAAAGCATTTTGAAGACTGGTGAAAGGACAGGGAAAAGGATATCAATTTGGAACCCTTACAAAGACAATATTTTGACAGAGGCAACAACTAAAGGGAAAGAAGCCGTGACAGAGTCAGTGGCTAACAGCTCCTGTTTCAGATGAGCAAAGTACTCAACAAAGGAATGAGAATCCGCCTTTGAGTTTCCTATCTCATTCCACTGACTATGGAAGGGATATAAGGCCTATCTACGTCAGTTTAGATATTTTTGTTAGTCACCACTTGTTGACCAAAATAAATAAGATTTCATCTGAAAAATTAAATTGCTGTGTAATTTGTTAATATTTACAAGCTGTGACACGTGGGAAGACATTTAACAACTGGAAGCAAACAGATAGAAAAATAATGCTGGTACTTGTACCCAATCAACCTCACTTCAGATATAAGTGAAACTCAGAATAAAAAATATTGTAGTCAAGAAAAAGTAGTGATTAAGGATTTATATAATTTTTAAATATAATGAGCTTGGTAAACTATATATGAGCATAAAATCAAGATACATGTTTAACATTGCTTTGCATGTTTTGTTCTATTAGGAGCAAATACTTCAATAGTTCTGTAGAAATAACTATGTTGCAAAAGCAAACTGATACATCGTAAAAAAAGTTTTAAACTGCAGTATATAATTAATTAAAATATTTAGAAAAATGGCAAACATGTTAGGAGAGTGACAAAACGGTAAAATTTTATAGAAGCAGACTTTTTACTGTTCCTCCCTTTTTCTAGACATTTACAATGGCATCATAATTCCAAAATTTCACAGTCCTGGTCTTCATCTACTGCAGATTGATGATGTCCCATCAATTTACTACTCTTGCAATGCTAAGATATACCAGCTATTAAACCTTTGCTTTGTAAATCTCTATGGGAGGTGAGAGGCACTGGTGATTAAGTCTCAGCAAGTCAAGAAACACGACTGCATATCCGGTTTAAGTTTAAGAACAGCTTTCATCAAAGATAGCTGCCCTGGAAGAACTGCATACATATGTTATCAGAGAGATGCCACCTAAGAGCTGAACCCTTTGTAAATAATTTAGAAAACTAAGAAATATCAGTGGCTATTCAAGGAAAATATCATGGATTAATGCAAAAAGAGATAGGAGTATAAAATAACAGCATCATATCAAATAATAGCAATAGATCAGTAAATGATCCCTCAGTGTTTGGCTCTATCTTTAATATGTAAGTATGATCACCAACCAGCACCAAGCTTTGACCAGATTTCAATGTTTCCATTTTAGATTGAAAATCACAGTTCAGACTTCTGTATATGGTGTCTCCTTAAGGATCTGTAGGCTGACAAAGTTAGAAGTCCTGAGCTTTTATAATCGTGAATTGACAACTCACACCCTCACATGCTCCCAGACATCCATTCACACACTGACGTGCTCGCAAAGCTCCACACTGAACTGGGAGCAAGCACGGATCAAGCTGCTGTGCCGTAGATAGATCAGGGCTGTTAACATCAGTAATGTCACTGGCTGTCCTACTAGACAACCCAATTCAGTCTTCTAGGAGTCAGATGCAGCAACATAAAAATGTCTTTCTGAAATAAAAACAGGTAATGACTTCGAATGACATTAACTTTTACCTTGGTGAGAATAAAAATGTTGAGATTTGAGACAGCATTTGTTTGGCAAAGTTTTAAGTTTGCCGTAGAAAGATTTCTTGCGGATCTTTTCCTAGTCCAGTTACTCAACCATAATTTGTCTTTCCCTATGATGTCAAATTTCATATTTTCATTTTATTTGCATGGATGTTAACCACTGATTCTTTGGATTTTTAAAGATAAAAGGGTCATAAATGTACTTTTTCAGAGTGAAGAAATGAGAGAAATAGCTTAGCTCTTTCTTTTCCAGGAAAAAAAAGGTGGGTTTGGTTGAGGTTTTTTAAAATTTATTTCCAAGAATCACAGTTTTAAAATAAATAAATTCATTCTTAGAGGGGAAAAATAATGTATTGTCTGATAAAACACAAAAAGAAATGAACCAAGGAATTAGATCAACTCAATCATTTGCCCCCCTAAAATGAGTTCTAGTAAACTTTTTCCCAGTCCCCTTGTTATTTGACTGACTCTCAGAAGTCATTGCTTTCCTTACTTTATTAGACAGAGATCTGGTTCTGATTAAAATAAGCCAGTGTCATCTGTGTTCACATTTTTAAATTCTTGATAAAATTTAGAAAAAATAAAACTGCTCATAAGAAATTTTATTTCTCTTCATTAGTTTTCTTATAGTTAAATTTCATGCTGGTTGTTAAAGTAATATCCATTGTCCTCTTTAGTACAAGCAAGATATTTTTTATATCTACACAAATTTCTCTTACAGATTACACAGTTCCATGTTGTTGTATCCTTGATTAATTTACTACCTCAGTTTTAGGGCACTGACAGAAAGGAGTCTTGTGATGTGACCCTAATTTACTTACTGATCACATTACTATTCAAAAAATTCATATACACAGACTTAGAAGGGAATTAATTCACTTTTCTGGACTGCCCAACTCAATTGTTTGTTCTGATAAAAAATTTCCAGCAGGGTAAGACCTTCTGAGAGATATAAGCTTCATAAGCAATATAGAGACTTTTGTTAAGATGAAGAACATTTTTGAGCAAGGTCAAAACTGTTACATAATTTACTATGAACATTCAGACAGAAGAGGCATAATAATTTCACTCTATACGGACTTAATATAAACACTACAAAAATCAGTCATATTTTAATCTTAAAATTATGTGAAAAATGAAATATTTTTATCTCAAATAAATTGATGAGGAAAGGAAACTGAAATTTAATATTCCTGCCAAACAAAAAACCCCAAAACAAACAAACAAACAAACAAAATGGAATTAATGATAATTAATGATTGAAAGTTCTCCATTGATAAAAAAGATTTTTTTCATAAATCCACATTGATTTTTTTTTGTAATGAAAACAACTATGCTAATATAAATTAAAACAGTACCATCAATTGTGCTCAGTCTCAATCTCTGCCTAAGGATTTGAAAATATTTTAATACTCCATTTCTGAATCACTTTTTTTGGTTATTTATCCTACTTGGAAACAGACCGTTAACAAACTGGTAATGCACAATTTAAACATATGAATCAATTATTTATTGGCTAATGCACACAACTGACAGCTTGGCCTAATGAGTTAGTGTGATATTAATATGCTCACAACCCCTGATGGGAGACACAATGAGCCTTTAATGTTCAGGCAGCGCTCAATCAAATGAAAACAAGCCAAGCCCTATGAGGGCTCTTTAGGTCAGGCACATCCTCAAAATTTCTGAGTTACCATCGTCTGATGCCCTGGGGTTTTATTCTTGTGGTTTTGTATCCTTTTATGTAACTATTCCTCTTAAATACTTGAGCTGATAACTATTCTCAGTAATTACAATTCTGTCTCTAATTCTGAAGTTCTTGCATGCCTTTAGCTTACACACTTCCTTACATATTGACAACAGTTAGAGAGACCAGGGAGAAGGGTTTGGAGCCGGGGCTGTCAGCTTCCTGGGATCAGAGAGCATCAGGGTCTTAGTGGGGTGGCTGGGCAGCCTGTCTCACCTCCCCAGCCCAAAGCAGGGCAGCCAGGGGGACACCGAGGCAGCCCCAGCCCCAAGCATCTGGCACCTTCCTAGGGATGTGCTAGGCTGTGGGCTCACAGGTGAGAGTGAGGAGCAGATGTGGTGAGGACAGCTTTTGATCTAAGACAGCTGAGCCTCTATACTGTAGATTTAAGTATTGGTGCAGTAAAAATGGATTTGTTTAAATCAGAGCTGCATTCAGCCAAAGACCCTAATGTTTTCCCTTTTCTTTGTTTGACTTCTAGTCCTTTTGGGATGATTATGCTCTGCAGAGAGAGCTTGACAAATTAGAGGACTGGGCAATCATCAACCATATGAAGTTCAGCAAAGCAAAGTGCTGGATTCTGCACCTGGGATGGGATAACCCTGTCTATACGGACAGAATGGGGAATGAGATGTTGTAAAGCAGTGCCATGGAAAGGGACCTAGAGGTCCTGGTCAATGGCAAGTTGAACATTAGTCAGCAGTGTCCTGGCAGCCAGGAGGGCCAACCGTGTCCTAGGGGGCATCAGGCACAGCAGCGCCAGCTGGGCAAGGGAGGGGATTGTCCCCTCTGCTCTGCGCTGGGGCAGCCTCCACTTAAGTCCTGACGGGCAGTTTTGAGTGCTACAATACAAGAAAGATAATAAACTATTAGAGAGCTTCCAAAAGAGACCTACAAAGATGGGGAAGGGCCTTGAGGGGAAGCCATATGAGGAGCGCCTGAGGTCACTCGGGCTGTTCAGCCTGGAGAAGAGGAGACTGAGGGGAGACCTCACTGCAGTTACAACTTCCTTGTGAAGGGAAGAGGAGGGGAAGACACCAATCTCTTCTCTGTTGTGACCAGTGCCAGGACCCGAGGGAATGGCCTGAAGTTGTGTCAGGGGAGGTTTAGGTTGGATATCAGAAAAAGGTTCTTCACCCAGAGGGTGGCTGGACACTGAAATGGGCTCTCCAGGGAAGTGGTCACAGCACCAAGCCTGACAGAGTTCAAGAAGTGTTTGGACAGTGCTCTCAGGCCCATGGTGTGACTCTCGGGGCTGTCCAGTGGAGGACTAAGAGTCAGACTCTGTGTTCATTTTGGGTCCCTTCCAATTCAGAATATTCTATGATTCTGTGAAAGTAACTTTTAAAAAACAGGTTGTTTTTCAATTACAAAGCTGGTATTTTTGGCATCATGACAAGACAGTTTTGAAGATAAACAAAGATGATGAGAAATCTCCATTCAATAAGTAAAAAAATGTAGACAATGTTTTTCAATATCTTGTGTTCAGTGTTAAGTACAAACACCCCACACATCCCAAAAGATAACTTGCTTACAGCTTCAATCTATATGTTTTATATATTTTAAAATACATTTTCCCCTTTTTTTTTTCCTGGCGTATATCTTCACTTTGGAATTCTCTTTATGCCACATTTTGATTTCCCTTCAGCATAACAATATCTGTAATCACTTCATTGACATTTTCTAGCATTTCCTACTTTGAAAGTGTCACAAAATCACTCAAGACTGAAATTTCCAAACAATTTCAATCAACCAGTGCAGAACACCTGCTTGTTTTCTGGGGAGAAAAATTTGTGATTTAAATAAGAGAAGTGCAGAGTAACATTTAGGAAACAGTTATTTACAACTCATTGAAAAATAAATATATAAAATAGGATGTTCTGATGAACCAAAATAATTGTATCTGCAACATCTAATTCGAAGTGTTACATATGGTAGCAACCAGTGTCAAATTATCCGTAACTAATTGGCATTGTAATTGCCTTTATTCTGAAATACACAATTAAACATGTTCTGGACTGTTAACTGGTTCATATTTTAGGTATTCAGCTAATTAGACATTTCCTAAACTATTCATTTCGCATGTGACTTATTTGTGCACTAAAATCACACCTTAATAGGATGTTTTAGTTTTCTCTGATCACTTAACGCTATTGAAAAATTCCCCTTGAGAAGTAAAATATAGATATCCCTTTCAAATATAGTAATTAATTTTTCACTCTCTATATATAAAAAGTAAAGAAAATTAATAACATTTTCTACTGTGAATAGTCTTAAACAGAATTGAATACCCTCTGTTCCATTTACATCAGTATCTTTCTTCAGATTTCAAAACTCTTGACAGAAAGGATGTATCTTCGAGCACACAACTTTCTTATGTTATAAAATATTCTAGAATCAGTACTTTTTGGATAGAGAGAGAAAAAAAACTAAATCCACCATTTGCTCTTCGTACATGTGGGTTTGGGTTTTCTTCTATTCTCTCTCCCTCTCTCTCCCCCTCCCCGCCCCTCCCCTTTCCCTTCATTTTTCTTTGCCCATCTTCATTCTGAACTGTAAAATAAATGGTGTTATGCAAGTTCTACAAGAATTTAGGACTGAAACCATGTTGAAAATGTGCATTAATTTTTGTGAAAAAATAAACATATCAAATCTGGCGTAGTCTCAGTAAAAACAATGATTGCATTGCGTTAAATCCCCATAAAAAGCAGAGTGTTGACCTTTAAGATCAAAAGTTATGTGGGGCAGTCTGCTTAAGAAAAATAAGTATTTTCGATAATTAATTGGACGTAATAGAAATTACTTTAAGCAGATGTGGTAGGTTGAGCCTGAGCTGATAGACAGCTCTTTTGACCAGTGGTGCTTTTCGAAATTTCCGTATTTAAAGCCTGAGGGACACAGGAAGTGCTCTCTTTTGGTTTTGCAGCCTCCTGGAGGCGGGGGGGAGAAGATGGGTGCTGAGGCTCCGTTTCTCGGAGCAGCCTCAGGTGCCGGCGGGAGAACCCCTCAGAGCCCCGGGCAGCTGAGGAACAGCCCTAATCACTGCAATTAGCCAAGACCACCTGGCTGAGGCTTCTGAGGACTCCCTTCTCCCCACCCCCACGTGGCCCGCGGAGATCCAGCGGGAGCTGAGAGAGTAACATCAAAGAAGCCAGCAGCACAAAGAAAGTGGGGCTTTTCTTCATCATAAAGCCTCCACGACAGAGACTACTCTTCATCATGGCGTCTTCAAGGTCAGAGAGAAAGAGAAAACGAATCTGAAGATGGCAGATGAGGAAGAAAGAGGGCAGCGTCACGCTTGCAGCGTGAAAGCTTAAAGCTTCTTTCTGCAGACTGTGGTAGGAACTGTAATATCCCAAACTGGGTTTTTTTCTCTTTAATCCATTTAAAGACATGGGGGGATGCCTATGTGAAAAACAAAGGTAACCATGCCAGGCTACCCAGAAGTTGTGAAGAGTTGTGAGAGACTTTAAAAATTCCTGTGAGGAAAAGAGTCGCTGTTTTTCGGGCTGGAATTCGTCCATCCTTAAAATGGAAACCCCACGTGTGGCCCATGGTAAAGAGACTGTGATTTCTTCCCATGGGAGAGATGTTTTTTCCCAGCAGCAGCTTTTTTCCTGGGCAGGGGCTGTTGGGCTGTTGGCTGATGCAGTTTTGGGAACCACGAGCAGCGAAACAGACCTCTGTCTCCTTAAATAGTAGAGAGACTTTTAAGAACTGTGAATGCTGACCAAGAATCATGTTTTGTTATCCTTTTTGCTGGTTTGGGAAAGAGAAAAGGGAGGGGAGTGTTGGAGGAAAAGGAAGGGTTTGCTTTAATTTATTATTTTTTTCTTCTTTCTTTTAGTTCTGTTAATAAACTTTTTTTTTTCATATTCTTTAAGTTTTGAGCCTGCTTTGCATTCCTCCAAATCTCCTATCTCACAAAAGATAAGAAATGCGAACTGAAACCACTACAGCAGAAAACCAGGTTTTACCATTGGTGAAGTGGAACCCACATGACTGACCAAAGCTGTAACAGAATTTTGGGGAACTGGTTACTTTCTTGCATCCAGCTCTCACAAATCAGCTCTGGTAAAGGCTTGAAAGCTCATAGGTTTTCTGCAATGCCTTCATAAACACCAGTTAACAATACAGGCAACCTAGTTGTTTTATACAAAAAGTGTAGGTTGTACTGCTATAATAGGTGCCCATTTTATGGCCTTGTGAGTAAAGCCTGGTAGGCAATTAAGGTCCACACAGCTGTTTGCTCCCTCCCTGAAGTGGGAGTGGGAAGTGATTTCAAAGAGCAAAAGTGAAAAAACTTGTAGCTTGAGATAATGCAACAAGCAATAATAAATATTTAATAAATGATGGAAAGCTGTTCATGCAGCCAAAGGAAAATAGGGAATTCACTCAGTACTTCATAACAGGCAATGTTTAGCCAGTTGCTGGAAAGCAGGTTTTCATCACTTGTTGTGGTGCATGTGGCTGTCTTAAAGGCAGACCAAAGTCCAGACTCCTTGTGGACAGGCATCAAGATCTAAGGATCAGCCCCTTACACCCAGTTTATGCATGAGTTCATGCTTATTCATTACTCCTGTTTAAATATGCATAAGTTCTAGAAATTTCTTCTGTATTCTATGCCCCATTGGCTCCCTGTCCTGGTTCCCTCCTCCTTGTTATCCCCATTGGTTGTCGTATTGTTGATTCCTCCCCCTTAGTCAATCCCCACTGGTTGTTTCCCTTTGCTCAACCCCATATAAGAACCTTGGACCCTTTTCTCCCCGCAATCTTTTGTCCTTGGGTTTTCCACCTGCAATAAATCGGCTGGAATCCACACAAAGGATCCGTCTCTCATCCTTTGCTTCTGCTGACACTTTCTGTTTGGAGCTTGCTCCTTGTGAAGGAGCCAGCTTTCTCTGTGTGCTGCAGCTACCAAGGACATCTGCAGCTGGACGCTGTGTGGCCTCGGGCAGCCCCCAACAGCGTCAATCACTGGTAACAGTTACCCGGGAAAACAAATTTCATAACTCTGAACATTTCCAGAGTTCTAATTGCAGAACATGACATCATATGGCATGGGATGTCATAGAAACATATAATGGTTTGGATTGGAAAGCACCTTAAAGATGATCTAGTTCAAGCCCCCTGCCATGGGCAGGGACACCTTCCACTAGAGCAAGCAGCTCAACACTCCATCCAGCCTGGCCTTGAG
>VZTH01004401.1:124277-243629 GCA_013397815.1 Aleadryas rufinucha | reverse complement strand
GAGGACCAGCCCCGCGCGGTGCGGCACCATCGCCCTAGTAACCCGATGCTGAGCCGGGCGCGACCACCCGCGCTGGAGGGGGGAGGCCTCCGCTGCCGCCGCCGCTTCTGTCCTGCTGCCGCATCTCGCGCCGGTGTGGAATCGCTTCAGAATCGTTTCACTGTGGACTCTCTCCTCTTCCCGCCGGCGATGGGGCGCGGGAAGCAGGCGGCGGGGCGGTGAGCGTCGGCGGCGCGTCCGTCCCCCTCCTAGGGCCGGCGCGCGGTTGGTCGGGCCCGAGAAGATGGCGTCGGGGCGCGGTGAGTGAGTGGGGGGGGGACGCGGGCGCTGCGGGACGGGGCCGGTCCCAGTCCCGCTCCCACGCACGGGGATCCCGTGGGTGCGTGGGTGGGCGGCCACGGGCCGGCCCTGCCCTGCCCTGCCTGTACCCGTGTGCATACCCAGGCGGGTGCGGGCGGGCCGGGCGTGGGCAGCGGCCGTCCCCACCCACGTGCGGTCGGTATAGCTGTGTGGGGCTGTGTGTGCTGACCGTGCGGGGTCCGTGTGGCTGTGTTCCCGCAGGCTGCGTGTCCCCTCGTGTTCCAGCCCCGCGCCCGCCGTAGCTGGCGCCGGGAGGCAGCGGCGACCCCCGGGAGGCGATGGGCGAGTGGGACCGGGTGTTCCGGCAGCACCTGCCGCTGCCGCCGCACCCGCAGCGGGGCCGGGCCCGTCCCCCGCCCCGCTCCACCGCCTTCCGCTGCGTCCTCAAGTACCTGCACGGCGCTGCCTTCTCCCAGGTAGGGGAGATCGGCTCTGCGAGGGGACCCCGTCAATGTCTTGCTGTGCCCGTTGTTTCTGCTGAGTCTCACTGTTCAAAGAATTATGAAATAGTTCGGGTTGGAAGGAACCTTACAGATTAACTCCTTCCACCCCCTGCCATGGGCAGGGCTACCTTCCACTAGACCAGGTTGCCCTTTCCAACATGCTGACTTTGAACACTTCCAGGGATGGAGCAGCCGCGGCTTCTCTGGGTGACCTGTTCCAGTGCCTCACCAACCTCTCAGGGAAGAATTTCTCCCTAAGATCAAACCCAAATTGCTCGTCTTTCAGTTTAGGCCCCCTCCTCCTTATTCTGTCACTTTCTGCAGATGTACAAAGTCACTCTCTGTCTTTTTTCTAAGCCCCTTTTCAGCATTCCCGTCTGTGTGTGTGGGCCTGAGCTCCCAGCAGTGTCTTTTAAAACAAGGTGGTTTTGGGGGGAACTAACTGGAAGTCTCCTGCAAGCACAAAGCTGTGTTTCAATCCCATGCCTTATTACCTGCAAATCTGACTTAGCATTTAATTAATTTTTTGTTTAGTTTTTTTGTTAGTTTGGGTAAGTATATTTAAATTAAAATTTCTGGAGAGCACTTTAACATCAGCTGCCTCTTTATTTTATGCTTAATGCTCAATTTTCCTACTTGTCCTTTGCTCCGTCAGCCTCTGACTTGGAGGCAGGTTCTGCAGCAGTGCATGAAGCTGTCTGTGGCCATGTGCCTGATTTGGGCATCTCTTAGAAAATGGGAATTATATCTCTTACCAAAGTGTGTTCTGAACTTTAGGGACGCAGAGCTGGCCTGTCCCCGAGCGTCCCCAAAGCTGGTGCGTTGTGCCTTGCAGGGAGCCGAGTACCAGCTGCGCCTCTCCCTTTTCGATGCCACCTACCACCACTTCTTTGGGAGGACATGGAGGAGCAGCTGGCGAGCTGCCGGCGCTGCCCCGCCACGCTCGGCCAGGGTGGCATTCAATGAGGTAGGGGCTGCTGAGGGTCTGGGAAAACAGCACCAAACCCTTTTCCCTCCCAGCGCTTCCTGACCTTTTGCCCTGGGTGCATCCCAGACACTGCCCATTTATTAAGCTTTATGTATGGTTTATTGGGAAAACTGGGCTGCTGGGTTTCCTCTGAGGCTGGTGCCACCGCGGGAGCAGCAATGTGTCACCGTGTGCCACCTGCTGTGTTCAGAGCTGGCGGCAGAGAGCAGTATTTCTCCACAAGTGGGAAGGAAGGGAAGGAGCAGCTGCCCACCCTCCTGCATGGCGCTTCTCTCTCCTTCTCTGGGAACTAAACTCTCTCAAAGCCATGCTTCCATCTGCTGCTGATACCAGCAAACCAGGGTGTCCCTTAATGGGGAGATCCTGCTGCCCTGGAGCATGACCCACATTTTCCAATTCATAGCTCCTGTTCCCACCTCCTCAGTGCTGCACGTGAAGTGAAGCACAGCTCGGCCCTGTGCTCTTCCTTCCTTTACATCAACAGTGACATTGAGGGGCGCTGACATGTGCGTTTCTCTCCCAAGTGTTTCAGTACCGTCCCACCCTGGCTTGTTTTGAAGAGGGATGGATTAAAACTAGGGCAGAGAGTGCTGCAGAGAGAGCTGAATGCTGGGAGGAGCTGCCTTTCCAAATACATTCCCAACGTCTGCAGGCTTCCTGGGTGTTTGCCATGCGGTTGGGAGCAGTTGGCAGGAGTTTTGGGGTGTTGGGGGACTGTGTTGCAGCCTCTCTGTGGTGGCTGAATTGCGTTGCCTGTCCCTGCAGCCACAGGGCTTGGTGTCGGACAGAGGAGGGGTGGTCTGCATGCGAGGTGGGATCTTCTAACTGCGCAATAGTCGGCAGCTCGTTGTTGTGAACAGTTCAGGTGGAGCTGGAATTGATTTGTGATGGGTGAGGGAAAGAGGAAAGTCACTGCTCCTCTGCTTGCATGTGCTGTGTGCATGCTCGCTGGCCTCACCAGAGCAGGAAGGCGTGGGGACAGGGATCAGAGTCTGCGTGTGTGGTGGGTTTTATCCTCGGGGTCTACGGGAGAGGAATGCAGTGACAGAAACCGCAGTGTGCATTCAGGAGGGGCCCTCGAGCTCAGTGGCACAGGGGATCCCCTGTAAGGGCTCTCTGTGCCTTTGCAGGGTGAGCCTTGCTCTGCAGGCACAGCGGTCAGGTCGTTAATCTAGCACCTTGCAATAAAGGCTAATGGAATAACGATTTATGTCCCGGGGTTGATGCGGGAATGTCTCTCTCTGTTATTCCTTCCTGACAGCCCATATTGCAGTAAACGTTTTCCCTGGAACACTGAGGTAATGAGTTTTTAATAGAAAGATTAACCTAGCTTTAAATTCTATCCTGGGGCGGTGACCTGTGTCCCATCCCCTCCTACCCTTAGGTCCAGGCTACTCCCATGTTCCTCCCTGCTGCAGGAGGGTTTCCAGCTCATTTTTCCTGCTCTAATGCTGTAGGTTTGGGGTGCATCAAAGCCCCGCTCGTTTGGGGTCTGCAGCCTGCGAGTTACCCTGGGAAACAGGTGTTGGCAGTGAAAAAAAGTTAGAAAAAAAAAAAGATGATGTTTGAGATTTAAGGGCTGAGATTTTGTAGCAGTGCCAGAAGTCATTTGCCATTAGCTTCTGTCTGGAAGTTTTAATGGATGTTTTGGTTGTGCCACTGACTGTCCCAGTCCAACAGGCATTGCTCTGCCTGCAGCTGCCCATGCCAGCTCTGAAATAGCCCATCTCTCTCCTTTCTGTTCCAGGTTGTTTATTTCCACACCTCCTTGAACCACCCCGGCATCGCTGTTGTTGTGGAAGTGGTGACGGCTGGGAAAGGGGATGGGGGCTCTCAGCATCTTTCCTGTGGCTTTGGAATCATCCCCCTCTTCCACGGTGGATCAGAGGTGACAGACCCGGCCACTGAGGACAGAGTGTAGGTTCCCCTGCTGCTGTGTGACAGGCCACACTAGGAATTGAGGTGGCAACGTGCACGGCTGCTTTGGGGGGAGAAAAGCTCGTCCTGGGGCTGCAGAAACAGAGCCAGCATTTAGAAACCTGAAATTCTTCACTCTGGGGAAGCAATGATGGGTTTGGAAGGGATGCCTGTCCCTTCCCTAAAGGACACGGCTTTCCCAGAGTGGGTTGGGTGGGTTTTGCTGCTGAGCAGGGGCTTTGTGGATGACCGAGATGTGCTTCAGGGTGGATTTACTGACTGCTGCACATGCGCTCTTTGCTTTCAGGCTGAAGCTGTACCATGGGACGCCACGTGCCCTACTGCACCCGCGCTTCCAGGACCCTGTGGAAAGTAAGCAGCAGCCAGACATGGTGTCTTGGTTCCTTCTTGGTGGCTTCTCTTACCTAAAAGTGTGTTGTGTGTGTCTGCTTGATGTGAGGCGTGGTCCGTGCCCTGGTATTGCTCAGTGGATATGCCTTACTGCCAGCTGGGAATGGCCTGGCTGGGCAAGCTCAGGTTTTTCTTTGCTCCTAGCACGTGTATTCACTGATAATGATTCATTCAACATTGGGGCTGTGAAGCTGTCTCCCCAGTTTTGGTCATTTTGGGATGTTTTCATTTCTTCAGAGAACAAATACATGACGGTGATGGAGAAGAGCCACCTGCAGTATGCCCTGAAGTTCCACCAGCCCCTGGAGGCGATATTTCACCTCTTGCCTGAAAACCTGCTGATATCTGGGCTGCAGACTGTTCCTGGCTTGCTGCCAGCACGTGGAGGCACAGGTAAGGGCTCCTTCCCTTTCCCTCTGCCTGTGTTGCTCCTGCTTTAAGGCAGCGGGTCCCTGGGAGGCTGCGGGCAGGGCAGGCAGGGCACTGGGATGGGGTTTCTGGGAGCACAGTGGGTTTCCCTGCAGTGTCTCCTCTTGTCAAGAGTGTCTCCCCTGCGTGGGGCCACAGCCCTCATGCTCAGAGCTCAGTCCAAAATCTGTCAAAATGGCTCAGTCAGTTTCCTGTCCGTTAATTGCTTCACTCCTGGGAAGCTGCTAGGCATAAGTGATGGTTGATTTAATTACAGTCGTTCAGCAGAGTCTTGTTTAAACTCCTCGGAGGCGGGTTCAGCATCGCAGGTTTGGGGGGATGAGCTCTTGCCTGCTTGGCCTTTGTTAATCTCTCCCTATGGCACATTGCCCTTTGAGCTTCTGCGATTAAAATATGTGAGCTGAAGATTCAGAGGGTAAAAAATTCCTCAGAGTTCTGCAGTTGAATTATTCTTCAGCTTTCTGCCTGGAAAACTTACTGCTAATGGCTTTGGGGTTGTAACTGCTGGCACTGAAGCTGATCAAGGTCTTGAAAGCAGCCGAGTCCCTGTAGGTGTTCAGGCCCATGCTCAGAAGCTGAGTGGGCACAGCCACTGCTGGCACTGCAGGGCACCCCAGCACAGCGGTGGTGGCTTTCTGTTTGCTTGGGAAACCTGTGGCCACCACCTTGTCTTTCAGGCGACTGCTTGCAGAAGCCCCGGCTGATGAAGACGGTCACCTGCTATCTGGAGCGGCTTTTCATCCGGTTGTACCCTTCCCTGGAGGAGTTTGAGGAGGAACTGCTGGATTTACTGAACAATGATCGCTTACTTCAGGTAAGTAGAGAGCTGTGAAGGTGAAGCCCTGGCACAGGCTGCCCAGAGAAGCTGTGGCTGCCCCATCCCTGGAAGTGTCCAAGCCCAGGTTGGATGGGTCTTGGAGCAACCTGGGACACTGGAAGGTGTCCCTGCCCCATGGTAGGAGGTGGAACAAGATAATGCTTAAGGTCCCTTCTAACCCCAGCCATTCTGTGATTCCATGATTCTAGGTACTGCCAATGTGGTCAGGGCAGGGGAAGGCACAGTGTACAGCAGTAATTCTAGTGTCTCCTTTATGGGTGGGGTGAAAAGTGTCAGATAAATGATGTTCATGCATTTGTTTCCCTTGGAGTCTCCAATTTTTTTTTTCCTGTGGAAGCCTTTAGCTTGTTTCCCTATTGGATTAGCATGCAGGTGCTCTGCATGGGCTTTGTTTGGAACATCCAGAAACTCATAAGCAGAATTTGGGTTGCTTTGCCATGGGAAATGCAGAGATGAGATGCAATGTGTATTGAGCCCATCTCTTTGGAGTAGCAGCCACTGGCCAGGTCCTTTCTTGCCGGATACGCACCAATTTGCCATAAAGACAAAACATTTTAATATCTATCAGCTGCTGGGGGAGTGGGTCCTGCTTTTTGAGTTTCTGAAGGGTTGCCTGAATTCTTCTGGCTGTGGTCAGCACAGGGAGTGACGCTGTGCCACCCCGTGCCACCTCGCTGCCCAAGGTGGAAAACATTCCTGTCCCAGGCTAACACGGCTCCGGACGGTGAAGAGGTGGTGGTTCGGGAGCGGCGGCTGCACGTTGGCGTCCACAATGGCCTGCGCTTCGTCCGGGCACCGCAGGTCACAGTGCTGGTGCCAGAGGCGGAATTGTCACCAGGTGGCAGCCGGGGGGTGCCCAGCTCTGGAGCCAGGTAAGGGGGAACCCTCCGCTGCTGGTGCTGCTTCCCTCCTGCCTCGGATGCCTCCCACAGCCGCTTCTCCATCCGGCACAGGGATGCAGGTCAAGCCCTAGCGCTGAGGAGCCGCATCCAGCTGAGTGAAATGGTCCCTCACCCGGCATTCGGGATCTGCTTCCAGCTGGAATATGTCTTCTGCAGCACGGGGAGAGGCGGTGGGAAGGTAGGGCTGAGAGTGCGTCTCTGTGCGTATGAAAGAGCAGGGATCCGTGCTGGAGGAGTGAGCCCTGCTGAGGAACTCCTTCCTCTGCCCCTGTTTCACCGTCCTGCTCCTCCAAGTCGCAGTAGCTCCTCGTTGCATGGCTGTGCTGTAATGCAGGGCCCTGCAAAGTGTGCGGGTGCCTTCCACAGCTCTGTACAAAACAACCTTCATACGGGCTTGGTGAATTATTTTAATTACGTGTGGTGGCATTTCTCCACTGTTTACATGTAGATGGAAGAATGTAGCCTGCAGCATTCCCAGTGTTCTGACAAGCTAATTTGGAAAATTTCAGGTTTTTTCTAATAGAAAAAAGGCTTTTCTTTAGAATTTGGCATTTATGCTGAAAAGATGTTAACCCCTCCTGCTCCTTTTTTTTTTTTGCCCTGAATGCTGAGGTTTTTCAGGGTGCTTCAGCCTGATGTTCTCAAACTGTAAAGGCAGGAGAAATCTCTGAGGGTGGTCTCTGCAATCAATATACTCTCACCTACTTACTGATCATTTACTTACATCTTAATTTAACCTTTCTGCAGGTTAAACCCAGCTCAGTGAGTACTGTGTATCCCCTCCAGAGACCTTGTGCTGTTGGAGCCATCAGCTCCTGGCTGGCTGAATCGATGACCAAGTGTTCATTAGGAGGCTTTAATCATCCCACTAAGATGTTCATTGAAAATGTAGCAAATGCCTCTTGTTAATCTGTCCAGAGTCAAAGTAGGGGAAGTGGGCATTTATAAAGCAGGATGTGTGTGCCAGACCAGAGGGATTTGTACTGAGAAGGAAGCAGACACTGAGATGTGCTGTTGGAAGTTGTTGTTGGGTCCAACTCCGTTGGAATGCTGAAGCCCAAGGTCCCACAGAGATTTGGGGTTCCAGAGGCAGATCTGTTTGGCTGTGTGGGGAGTGCTGACTGGGGCAGCAGTGGAGCCAGTTCCTGTGGTGCAGCCCTGGGGCAGAGTGGTTAATCCCAAAGCTGCTTGCAAAGCTGATCATCTTGTCCTTGTCCTCGGTGCCATAATTAGCTGTGAAGGAGATGGTGGGTGCTGGCAGAGCCCTCTCTTGTTTCTGTGCCTCTCCTTCGCTTTGAGGGAGGCTGTGGATGCACTGGGTAAGTAGAAACCTTTCCCCTCTGCCAGGAATGGGGATCCACTTCATGCAGCTGCTTGAGGGAGGGGTTATAGAGGCATAAGGTCCTGGAAAGTGAAATGTTTCCAGAATGGGATGAAGAGCAGTGGCTTCTGTGATGCCAGAGCAAAGTGTGAGGAGGCGCGGTGGGGGACGAGAGCCAGTGCCTGTCTGGCAGTGAGGTGGGGCTGCCTGGTGCTCACTGCGCTCCCCCATCCCCAGGCCCTGTCCAGCAGTGCCCGCAGTGAGGCGGCCGACATGCGCTCGGTGCGCTGGGCTGTCTGGAGCCCCGTCCCGGGCACTGGTGACACGGAGGTGGCCCTGCCCCTGCGGGGCGGTGTCCGCCGTGGCCCCTGCCAAGCCTTGGTCTACCGGACCCCGCTGAGCAGCAGGAGCTCCCGGCAGGTAAGGGTGTGCTGGCCCCTGGCAGCTCTGCCTCTGCGTCAGGGCGAGAGAGCCGCTGTCGGAGGCACGAGGGAGGCTGCGTGTAACACACTGTCTGAAAGCATTTTCGTTGCCAATTTCAGGGGAAGCACGTGGAGTCTGGGGCTGTCCAATTCCATGTTTCCACTGATTCGGAAGAACATCTTGTAACTGCTGCGGAGATCCTATGTAAAGACAGGGACGAGTTGAAGCAGCCTCCTACGCCATCGCTGAGTGAGTGTTTTCCAGATCGCTGACATTTAAAATATAGAGTGTGGCACTGGTGTCTGCTTGGGAGAGAAAACAAGACTTCAGTGAGTTTCAGCGAGCTAGTTATGAATTACTGGAGTGAAGCAAGTTTTTGTCAAGTTGAATTCAGCTCTTTTTAACTTGTAAAATTCCCATGTGATAGTATTGCTATGCCATGTGCAAAATCCCTAGGGACGGCCAGCACTGCCCCAGCCTGCTCCCATTCTGGGTCACTGGGTGCAGTGGCCACACCAGCAGCACATTCTTGCTGCAGGTGCTGCTGCTCCTCTCTCTGGACTCGGAGTCTCTCCAGACATGGGGACAAGAGAGATGTCAGTCATAGGCTGAGGAAAAGTGATCTGGTTGTGCCACCGCTGAGGGAGTGGGACAGCAGCCTGGGTTGGATTGATGTGTGCGGGATGTGCTGGTACCTGGCTGGGGAAGAGCAGGCAGCATCTGTGCATGTGCACCAATGCATCTGTCTATTGTTTGAGGAGCTGTGTGGTCGGGGTTCCAGCACCCCTCTGCTCTGTTGGAGGTGGAAGGAAAAATGCTGTGGGCTTGGCTTTGGGCACAAAGTTGTGTCCATGCACTGTGCTCCTGAAAATCCTCTCCAGCTTGTTTCTCTCTCATCCCCCTTTTGGGATCGGTGGGAAGCAAACTCCCCTTTCTTTGCAGTACTGCTCCTGCTGGGATCCCAGCTATGTCTCAGGATGATGCTCCAGACACCAGGCAGTGTTTTCAGGGTGTGTCACATCTCTCCAGCTCTCTGATGAGCCACTTGGTGCCAGCCCTTGGGCCAGGCAATGCCCACTATGGTGGGTTGCTGTTCCATGCTGGCTCCAGTGCTATGGTGCCTTCCACGAGATGGCAGTGGCACCATGGCTTTGCTGTGACAAATCCTGTGTTTCTGCCAGCGAGGAGCCAGCATTGCTGCTGGGAGGGGCTTTGGAGAGGAGAGCTTTAGGGAAGAATGAAGGGGTCTGGTGATGTTGGGGTATGTGAGGTTAATCTCCCTGCAGCACAGGCTGCATTATGGCTGGTACCTTCCTGGTGCTGCCTGAAAAGTTTTTCCTGGTGCCTTTGAGCTGTAGGTGGCTGGGATGCTGATGGAGTTGTGGTGTGATGAGGGGAGAGGGAAACAAGTGTTGACACTGAGCTTCCAACCCGGTGCTGGTCTGGCGTGCTCTGGCTCAGGGGAGTGTGCTGGGCAGTGGGCTGCATCCCTGGTGAGGGGAGATCCTCATCAAGGTGATTTTCAGGGACAAACTCCATGGCATTTCCCTGGCTCCAGGGAGCTTATGGCACCAGGGAGAGCTTGTGAAGTGCAGCGGAGGTCGCTGAGCTGTGCCCCTCCAGCCTGTATCCCAAGATGCTGAGGGGACTATTGGGTTAACTTCTTGTAGAGCTCTG
The DNA here is from genome assembly GCA_013397815.1 of Aleadryas rufinucha. Taxonomy (NCBI): domain Eukaryota; kingdom Metazoa; phylum Chordata; class Aves; order Passeriformes; genus Aleadryas; species Aleadryas rufinucha. The sequence continues at coordinate 233,920 of VZTH01004401.1, read as the reverse complement.
TTGAGAAACGTGCTGCTGTCTGGCCCAGGGGAGGCTGAGAGCTTCTTCTGTCAGCTCACATGCTGGTGTTGCTGCTGTATCTGTCCATCCTCTTCTTAACGCCAGCCAAAGCCATCCTAACTGGAAGGAAACCGTATTTTAGGCACGAGGGAGACGGGGTGGTTTCCTTTACACAGCAGCCAGCATGGAATAGCTGGGATATACGTGGTGGGGAAAGCAAATTAAGGTCTCAGCATCACGTGGATGCAGAGATGGAACATCTGTGCCCCTGCTCTGCCGCGAAGGACCCGCGGCTCCACGGCGCAGCGAGCTCAGCTGTGCCGGCGCGAGAGAGCAGCCAAATATAAACACGATAAAGCTCCCACCGTTTCGGGGCACAAATGCTCGAGCAGATGAAGGGAGTGACAAAAAATAACAGAGAAGCGATGAAAACCTTAAGTATCCTAAAACTTTCACGTCTCATTAAGCATCCCACTTAGGCAGCACCGCGTGGCCGTGGGGCACCGCGGCGCTGTCAGGGGATGGGGGAGCTGCTGTTTGTGGCAGAGTTAGCCTGATTCCCGGCAAAATAACGGATGGATCTGGAGATGTGCTGTGTTAACCCCCGAGCAGCAGTCTTATTGGGAAATAAGTCAAAAGAAGTGCTTGGGTGATGGTAAGCTGCTTCGCTGCGCTGCCTTCACCCCTAAAATTGAAAAGGGCTGGTGGGAGGACAGGGCAGGTTTGGTGGTGGTGGGTGCAGCTGCAGTTACGGGGCCTGGGGGTGATGGCTCCTCTACAGCATCTCTCCTATCCCTCTCCACAGGAGTGCCAACCCCACGGCGAGTGCCAGTCTCCCCACGGGGACCAGGGGTAAGTGCCACATGCACCAGTGGACGTGGGTGGTGGGCAGCAGCATTCCCCAGGGGATGGCCCATATGTAGGGTGTGCTTCTGGACCCATGCTCTGCCTGTTTTCCTGTCTGCTGTGGCCAAGAGGCACCAAGTGTCCTCAAATCCACCTCCTGCAGGCAGCAAAACAGCTCCTGCCTGTGATGTGCTGGGTGGGGTTCCCTGTGCTCTTTTCACGCCCCAGGAGTGAGGGCAGCTCTGGTTTTTGACAGCCCAGATTTGCTGGGTGCTGTCGTTCCCGGTATGTGCTGACAGTGACACACGGTTTGTTCGTGCAGAGCTCCCAGGATTTAAGGAGAGCTATGAATACTGAGAGCCCTCTTTATGCTGTTTTATATCTTGATGCAGGAATCAATGCACGCAAATATTTTTGATGAAATGAAATGCCTCATAAGGCCACATTAAACAGTTTGATCTTCCTGCTGCATGTGCTCATCCCTCCTCTTGCCAAGGGAGCGAGCAGCAGGGAAATGGCAGCGGAGGTGCAAACCCTTGTGTGGCCAAGCTGTGCCACTTCTTGGTGAAATGACAGCACTGGGGTGCGCAGTGGCCGAGCTCCTTTAGCAAAGAGGGGCTGCTGGCTGACCTTGCCACGGGGGCTGCCTAAGGGGGCTGCCTCGGGGCTGCGGGTGTTCACACTCTCTACTCTCCCACCAGCTCTCGGTGTCCCAGCTCGTGGCCTCACCACAGGGCAAAGGCCAGACCCTCCAGCAGGATGGGGCCATCACCCACCTGGAGGCTGACCTCGGCTCACCAGACGCGGAGCCCTGTGCCAGCGACCAGCTGCGGGCGCTGCCCTTCACCCCGCTGCAGCTGCCCATGGCTGCTGTGGGGCTGCAGGCATGCAGGTGATGCTCTGCTGCCCCTCCCCGGGTTCCTGTGGCCCCATCACCCAGCCTGCCAGGGTCCCCGTGGCCCCATCTGTGGAGCTCACCCCTATTTCCCCATCAGTTCCCACGTGTCCCTCTCTCGCGCCTCGCTGGCGCGCCTGCACGCCGCCGGCTTTCCGGACATCCTGGACCGCAACCAGGAGCCAGTGGAAATCTCGGAGCCAGTGGAGCTGGGCAGTTTCAACCTGCGGCTGGAGGAGGCTGACCCTCTACAAGGCAATGAAATAGTTCTGCAGTTCCTGGCTTTTGGCAGGTGGGATGACAGCTCGTGGTCTTATGTGGGCAGATCTCAAAGGCCTCCTGGGCAGAGTCCTTTCCCCAGATTCCCCCAACCTGCTTCCCTGTCCTTGCAAAGGTGCCTCTTCTAGCACCTGCCATGGAGGTGAAGCCCCAGAGGGTTTTATGATGATGCTTTTGTCCTTCCCAGGCACTTTTAAGTCATAATCCAGTTTTTCTTTAATTGGATCCATGAGCCACAATGTGATGTCAGAGCTCATTAATGCAGGGTTTCTCCAGAAATGCAAATGGGGTTGGGAAAGTTGGCACCCAAGGGATGGCTTTGGCTGGATAAGGCCCCACTTCTGTTTTTTCCATGGCTGGCAGTGTGCTGTGGGGAGGTAACACGCTGCCTTTGCTGGGCGCCTCCATCACAGCATATGGCAGGAGACAGCTGGAATTACGAAGCTTTTTGGAAAGTTAAGGCAAACCGTATGGCCGCTGTCTTCAGAAAAGTCCAAATACTTGTGGTGCTGCCAATCTTCTCTTGTTCTTCTGCCTCTTGGCGTGTGCCAAATGCATGAGGAGCTCGTGATAGAGTGGCAGTCCCGTGCCACAAGTAACTCAAACCCCTCTCTCTCCTCAAGGGATGCCCAGGACAGCGTGGAGGGGCCGTGGCCAAGGACTGTCTTCCTCACCTTCCAGTTCTACCGTTTCCCACCGGTCACCACGCCCCGGCTGCAGCTGGTCAGCACGGACGGGGGGCCAGCAACCGGGCTGGCTGTGCTGGCACAGCTCCTTGTCCGGGTCAATGAGGATGGGACCCTCAGCACCAGTAAGTTCTGCTTTTAGCATCCGTGTGTGGCTGCTCCTATTCTGTTGGGTGGATTAGGGCTTGCCTCTGGCCCGGGGGATGGGCTGGTGTGTGTTAATAGCAAACCTCTGCTGGTTTGCACGTAGTGAAAAACATTCAAAATGTTAAATGTTTGAAGTAAAACACTGAGTGTCAGTTGCATGAGGTGCACATTGAGGCTGCCCACCCCGCCAAATGCCATGTCTGTGACAGCGTGGTGTCTTGCAGGACCACCGGGCTTGCAGCTGAAGTACATGGTGGATCCGGCTTTCCTGCGGCCTGGGGAGCAGCGCTGGTTCCTGCGGTACCTGGCCGAGCACAGCCTCCAGATTGATGTCTGGGATGGAGACTCCCTGCTCCATGTTGGGTCTGCTGCCGTTAAACTGGAGGTATTGGTTAGACTGAAGGTCTTTTCCCATGGCTGGTAATGCTGAAGGGCCCCCCTGCCTGTGTGGAGTGCTAGGGAAGAGCCCAGCTCTCCCTTTGGTCCTGTGTTGAGATGCTGTTGCGTTGTCCTTGTGTCTTCAGTAATGGAGATGCTGTCAGCCCCTCTGTGTAGCCAAGTCTGGTGTCAGCTTGACAAGCCCCTAATCACAGGATTTGTTATCTTTTCCTCCAAAGTGATGACAAAGCATTAACTTTCTTCGCCCTTCGCTGGAACTCTGGCAGTATTCTCACACTAAGCCCTGAAGAGCCAGGACATCCAGTGTCACTCATACCCAGACCCCTTGACCCTTCCAGACCAGACTCCCTAGTAACTCACTGCACCTTGTCTGTCCTTGCCTTGTCCCCAGCCCCTTCTGCGCCAGGGCCAGACGGCTGTCAGGACCTACCACGAGCTGGAGGTGGCCACGACCGAGTACGAGCCGGACGGGACGGTGATGGGCCGGGAGGCTCTGCGGCACGGTGCCCTGCGGCCCCTCGGTGTCCGTGTGGCTGTGAGGGGCCGCCTCCACCTCTGCCTGGCCAATGTTGGTGAGAACCCACTGCTCATGCTGCCCAAAGGCTTGGGTGGGGCACGCAGCATGTGCAGGGCTGTACCTGAGTGAGACCCCAGGCTGGTGGGGATGTCATCCTTCCCAGAACCTGCTGGCTGCTTTTATTTTATGTATTTAATTCTGTGTCCTATAAATGTGCAGTGACTCCAGGTTTTAAAATCTTATCTTCAGAGGAGAGATTAGCTCCATATAAGATATCTTAAATCGTCATTTCCATACTTTGCCTGCAAAGGGACGATAAGCTCCTGGGAAGGAGAATCTGAGATCCACAACCCAGGGAGTGGTTTAACTCACACCCCAACAGAGAAGAGGGAGGGAGGGAAGTAGTAGAGCCGCTGTGCCAGGACAGCAGCTGCCCTTTGATCGGTGTTTTTCCCATCCTCTTTTTTTTTAAATTTCAAAATGTTGTTAGAAATAGAATGGCAAAGCTTGGTGCCCTTTCCCGAAGGATGGGGATGGGATGTATAGGCTGGGCAAATACCTGGTGGACTTAGAGCCTTGTGTGGCTCCACTGGGCACAGCCTTTGTAGGAGTGGGGAGATGCAGCAGCGTGTGGCCATGCAGTATGAGGCAGAACACAGAAATGAAAGCAGGAGCTGGTGAGGGCCTCAGGATGGTATGTGCTGTCAGTGCTGCTCCATCGCTGGGCAGGTGGCTGTGTGATAGAACAGGCCATGGGGAGCACATGAGGCTCTTAGGGCATTATTGGCTTCCAGATATTCCCTCCTGCTTGTGTAAATTGGCTGAACACAGCTGCAGGGAGGTAAAAATTGGCAGTAGATTTTATAACAATGAAAATGGAAGGTTTCCACTCGCTCCTGTCTCTGCTCGTGGCAGGTCACCCGTGTGAGGAGACTCCAGGGCAGCTGCCATCCCACTCCCGCATTGTCACTGCACCAGACAGCACTGTCACCACCCCAGGTGGCAGCTGGCACTCTCTGAATATTGTTAGTGGTGAGTCCTGCTGGGGCTTGGCCTGTCCTGCCATGGGTTGAGGTGGGCAGGGTCTCTGCTGCTGCAGTGCCAGCTGTGCGTCAGCTGCCCCCTCTGCTGCTCCCCTTCCCATCCCTGCAGCTTTGCGGGGGTCTTGAGGACTGCAGTATCTGAGGGTCTTTCCTCAGTGCCATGGTGGTCTCTCCCCACAGGTGGGAGGACGGCGTGGGCCCGGAGGCTGGTGGATGTGGACAATGAGCTGGAGGCCGCACTGCGCAGTCGCCGGCCAGAAGTGAGCCTGGACATCATGGCCACCCTCAGTGAGGCCGTGTCCACCCACTGGCTGCAGCACATGGTGCTGGTGTGGCTGCACGAGGGTGCTGGTGGTAGAAGGGCGCGGGGCCGGAGTCCCTGTGGTGGCTCTGGGCTTATGGTCCCTTCCCTCCCGGCAGGGCTGGCCGAAGCAGCGTGCCTGGGACCTGCAGGTCATCAACGCCTACCGGGATCACATCAAGGGAGAGAGCATCTACCAGATGCTCAGCCAGGCCATCACAGCCACCCGCACTGTCCACGCTGTGCTGGGGACAGCTGAGTTCTTCGAGTTTGCCCTGAAGAACCCATACAGCGTCCAGCACACCGTGACCATTGAGGTTGACCACCCTGAGCTCAGGTGAGGGCTCCCCTGTGTGCGTGGGGAGATGCCAGGGTGGTACCAGCTCCCACCCAGTCCTCACCAGCGCCTCTGCTGCTCACTGCCCCAGTGTCATACTGGACCCGAGGGAGTGGCGCCACTTCAAGGAGCTGACCAAGAGCGTTACACCGGTGGAGGAGGATATGTTCCATCTCCGTGATGACCTCAAGCCTCAGGTCTACCTGCGCCCCAGTGAGACTGTCCGCATCCCCTTCAAATACCAGACCTTCTCCGCAGACCCCGCCGTGGTTGCGGCACAGGTAGGTGCGGGCCCGTTTTGAGCTGTTCTGGTAGGAAGTGTTCCCCTCGGCTGTGTTTGCCAACACAGAGCAGGCTGGTACAGCCACGGGGAGCACCACGCAGCCGCAGCGATGCTGCACCCTGAGGGAACTCACTCTTGCATCCCACAGGGGCCAGCTGGGCTGGGCACCAGTGCCAATGCAGACACTCACTCCCTTGGGAAGAGCGGGGCCAAGCAGACAAAGCTCATCCAGGTTAGGGAGCCAGGTGAAATAGAGCTTGAGGGGCTGCGTGGGAGGAGCAGAATCACTGGAAAACCCCATCCCTCTCCTGCTGGCCCCCGGGACAGGTCTCCTTCCAGGTGAGCGGGGGGAAGCCCATTGCGCTTCTGCGGGTGAAGGTGGAGCCGCAGCCCCATGTGGTGGACCAGACCTTCCGCTTCTACCACCCAGAGCTCACCTTCCTGAAGAAAACCATTCGGCTGCCTCCCTGGCACACCCTCCCTGGTGAGTCCATGGCATGCCTGGCAGGGCTTGAGGTCTTCCCTGTTAGTCATCATTTGTGGTTCATGGAGCCTTTCTGGAGGCACAGCAGCATTCAGGGAGCACATTTCTGCTTCCTCACCCCTTCACGGCCCTGGGCTCCTCGCTTGCTCTCCATCCATCTTTCTCTGTTAACTTCAACCCAAATTCCCTGCACTTGCAGACCCATGTGGTTTGCTGGTAGCCCAGCATGAGGGGTTCTGTGTGCAGCTGTGTGGGGTGCAGGGGAGAGGCACAGGCAGAGGGAAAGCTGAAGGTGGTTTCCCCGGTCCCTGTCCACAGGCACGCCGGTGGGGGTGCCGGGCGGGCAGCCCGAGATGTTCGTTCGCTGCAGCGACCCCGACATCATTTGTGAAACCAAATCCTTGGTACGTTACACTTTGGCATCGCTCTTCTTCGCGTCCTTCTCCTGCAGTTTGTTTTGGTTGGTAGAGAGCTGCCGACGTGGGTGCTACCACAGAGCATCCCCGTGTACCAGCCCGTGGCAGTGACACAGTGGCAACGATGAAGCTGGAATTGCTTTTTATTCCCAGTTAAAAGGAGCTGCATTGTTTTGGCGGGGGAGGCTGAGCGTTGCCCCTTATCGCATCATGCAGCAGCCTGTGCTCTCTTGTTCTTTTGAGCAAGTACCAGATGATTCAGACACTGGGGAAAAGCAGCCTTTTGTTGGGCTGGGATAGACCTTCCTGCTGCTCGGGGTATCCGCAGCTGCCGGCAGCGTGTGGTGGGACGGAGTGTCCTTGGGGTGCGCAGCAAAGCCTGTCCCTGCTGAAGGATGCTGGGGCAGTGGGGCAGCTCCATGCCCAGCCCTGCACCATCCCACTCCCTCCCTGAGCAGAACGTTCTCCCGGGCTGGCTCCACAGCAGGAGGGGATGGAAGGGAAAAATAAGCTTGGGCATGTCCGTGCAAATGGCGACGAGGGATAGTTGCTAATTGCTGTTGCGGAAATGCGTTAGTATGGTAATTGGATTAGGGCTTGTTAGAAAACTTGTGGAAAATTTGCCAAAATTTGATTACAGATACAGACCTGGAATGCGATAGTCATTTGTATCCTCTTTTGTAATTAAAAATACTGGGAGAGCTCAGCCAAGCTGTATAATAATGTAATAACGTAGTTTAACGAGGTGCTGAAAGCATCTGCTTTCATAAGGGAGTTGGTGGTGGTTTCCCCATTAATGGGAACACACCTCTGGGGTCCTCATTAGCTGGTCAGCTGCTGAGACGGTGCTCTGGTGTCTATGCAGGGGCCTGGCGAGCCACAGGACATCTTCCTCAAAGTAGCCGGAGGACCAAGCCCGCAGATCAAAAAGTTCTTTGTTGCTATTTATACGTAAGTAGCAGGACCCCAAAAGGGTGGGGAACATTTACTCTGACGTGTGTGGCGAGCCCTGTCCATCTGTCCGTGCACAGGGACGCCTGGCTGGCAGCACCTGTCCAGATCTGGCAGTTCTACCTGCACTCGCTGCAGCGCCTGGACGTCGCCTGCACGGCCGGGCAGCTCACCCGCCTCTCCCTGCTGGTGCGCGGCACCGCGGCCCCGCGGAGGGTGCGGGCCTTCACCTCCCACCCCCAGGAGCTGGAGGTAACCCCCGCGGCGGGCTGGGGGCCGGCTGGCCTGGGTCAGCCCAGAGAAACCCCCTCTGGAAAGCAAAAGGCAACCCACTCGGAACTGTGAACAACTGAGAGCCGTAAAGCGTTTGTGATAATTATCTTTTGATTAGAGCTGTAGCATGTGTAGGATCGTTGGCGCGAAACCCCGGAGGGCAAATTATCTGCGTTAATGAGACTGTCTGAAGACTCACAATTTCTTTAGAATTTGTTCGTCCGTAATTGGAAATGTGAATAATAAAAGGCAGAAAAACTCCATTGCTGTCCTGTAAGGGAAAGGCAAAGGCTCTCCAGGCAAAGCCTGTGTGGGGGAACCCCTGGGCTGGGGAGGCCCTGGCTGTTCCCGAGTGGCTCTTGCCCTTCCTGACACGAATTAGTCCCAGAGTATTCCTGGGGATGGGAGGTATGGGATTCAGTAGCAGTGGAACAGGGGTACAGGCTTTTAAGAACAGTTTGGTGTAATTTATGCTCCAAGCTGGACTTTTCAGGGCTGTGATCAGCCGTTGTGGGTGGCTGTACCTCCAGGTGTCGTTCCACAGGTGGATCCGAACGGTGCCTTCCTCCTCCCCGCCAATGGCATCCAGGACCTGTACATCGGTGTGAGGCCACGGCGGGCTGGCAGCAAGTTCATCTACCTCAACCTGGTGGATGTGGAGTCCCACCAGCTGGTGTCCTCCTGGCTACTCTGCCTGTCCTGCAGGCAGCCTCTCATCTCCAAGGTACAGCAGCTCTCGCGACAGAGAAACGTGGTGATGGCGCCGGATCAGTGGTCGCAGTTCAGCCAATGTCCTGGGGCTGTCTCCTGCTTCTTCCTCTCTTCCCATCTGTGGTTTTTTTGGCGCTTGCCACCATAAACACACATTTAGCCCTTGGGGTACTTGAATAATCTCACTGAAGCCCCTGGTAAGATGTCTTTTAGGCTGTTTTGGAGGCAGCCCCACGCTGAGGAGCGGCAGCTCGGAAGTATTCCCGGTTGTGAAATTAGAGCTGCAGCATGCTGCTTTCGATTAGCGCTGTGCTGGCGGAGGCCTTGCCTCAAAGACAGAAAATTAGATTTCCTGGCTAATGTGTTCCTTCTAAAAACGTTTTCCTGATCCCCTTGGTACTGGGAAAGGTTCAGATTGGCATTTACACCGATGCCCCATTGTCCTGCCACATGCTGCTTGTGCTGTGGGGTGTTAAGAGAATCACAGAGTAGTTGGGGCTGGAAGGGGCTGTTCAGGGTCATCAAGTCCATCTAGTTATCTGAGGGAGCACCACAGCTCTCCCTGGGAATGAGAAGGAGCTGGCTGGTCTCCACTGCTCTCCCAGCCCTTTGTCCTTCACACTTGTAATTAATTGTTGCTGCTTTTGATCAAAGGTGGATTCTTTGTGCTGGCTGGCAGAGCAGATGTGAGCTGTGGGAGGGGAGGGAAGGGAAGGCAGCGTGTGGGAGGCAGTTCTCTGTGGTGGGTTTGGGGGAGTGCCCATTGTGGCTGCTGCTCACCCTGCCATCTGTGCCGCCTTGCCACGGCCCCTGCTTGCCCCGCAGGCCTTTGAGATCTCGCTGCCCGCGGGAGGTGGGAGAGGCTGCAACAAGCGCATCACCTACACCAACCCCTACCCCTCGCCCCGGCTCTACTTCTTATGCACCAACCGCCCCGACCTGCTGCAGTTCAAGGAGGACTCCTTCGAGGTACGTCCTGCTGCCAGCACTGCTCCCTCGTCAGGCCCCTCATCTGGCCCGACCCGGCAATGCTGGGTGGGCGCTGGGCGTGAGGGCCACACTGGCCTGGGAAGGGCGAGCACCTGAAGGGCCCTGGCCACGTGCTGTAGCGTCCTCCGGCCCTCTCTCCCGCAGGTGGCCGGAGGGGAGGTGTACACCATCGGCCTGCGCTTCGCCCCGAGCCAGACCGTGGGGGAGGAGGAGATCCTGATTCACATCAATGACCACGAGGACAAGAACGAGGAGACCTTCTGCGTGAAGGTCCTGTACCAGTGAGGCCGCCCGCCTGCCGCTGCAAAGCTGCTGGTTCCTGTGCCAGCCCGGTGGCTTCGTCAGCACCGCCTCGGGGGTGCCCGTGTCTGTCTGAGGGTGGTCATGGCCCCCATCCCCTCAGTGTCACCTTGCCAGGCCAGGGGGTCTCTCTGTCACCGGGATCCCTGGGCATTGCAGTGAGTGCCAGTGGTGCCACGCAGCTCCATCTGCCCAAATCGAGACAAGTGGATGTGTTTGTTACGGCACTTTGTGACTGCAGGATCTGTATTTTTGTTAAGCATGACGATATTTTAGGCACTTTGAATCTTTTTTTAACTTAAAAAGTTTGCAGACTTGATTCTGCGGAATATTTTTAAAGTATATTTTATATTCTACGGTGAGTTTTGTACACACTAAGGCAGTTCTATGGGATTTTTGATACTTTTTACTCATCCTTGATCCATAAAAATTGCTGTGCATAACTGTCAGAGTGTGGCAGCATTTTCTTCCTGGGGAGGTGGAAATGCTCAGCATCCCTGTCCTGTGGAGATGAGTGCTGGAGGGTCCCCTGTGTCACCCCCATCCCCTGCAGCATCCTGGGGGTCAGGGCAGGGACCTTAAATGGGACTGGGAGGGAAGGGCAGCCCACCAGCTCTGGAAATGCTGCCTCACTCTCCACAGGCCTGAGGCTGGTGAATTAGTGGCCCCGATAAAGTCGGGTGCCGAGTTCCTCTGCCTCCCTTGCACTGATGGGAAATGACAGCTCATATTTTAGAACTGATTATACTGTCTGCAGCACAGAGAGGCCCCGAAGTTGGGTTATTAAAGTAGATTAGCTGAATAATTTTTATTACATTTTCACACAACGATATTTCTTGAGGCTTATGAATGAGCTGGTGCTGTACCTGCAGCACAGGCAGCTCGAGTGGTGAATGATGTGTTCAGGGGACGGCAACACAGGGACTCGAGCTGAGCTGGTGCTTGAATGGTGCTGCCTGCTCCCCTGCAGCACATGTCTGTGGTCCAAAATCTACAGAACTGTCATTAAGAAAAGTTGATAAAACTTTTCCTGTAGGAAATGCAAATGCCTTGTGTCCCATCTGTTTGGCATTATGGCCATGGCCCTTGGAATTGCTGCTGCTGCTGCCTCTCAAACTCAAAATGAGCGTGGGGGCAGCTTCCTGGGTTCCCACTTGTTAATGAAATCATCTCTGCTGATGACAATGAACTCGAGCACCCGTGCCTGGCATGCAGCTTGGTGTGCTCTTCCCATTTGCATTCATGTCAGGAAGGAAACTGGATTCCAGTAATGACAGAATTAATTTGCCCTAAAAATCTCTGTTTGTGTCTCATCACCGAGGTGTGCAGAGAGGGAAGGATTGAGAAGCCCTTACGATGGGTTCAGTAACTCTTGGGAGTGTTGTCCCTCTTGGAGCAGATGCAGATGAGACCTTTTGGGGACTGGAGTGTCCCTGCCTTGGCAAAGGCATTGGTGGAATGGCACCAGAGGAATAAGGAGAGCAGGGAGACCTGGCCCCAGCACCCAGGCTAGGGAGGGGCAACTAAAAAATGGCAACTAGTAATGGGAAAATAAGGTATATGAAAGTAAAACCAACATAGGAGCTGGGGGCAAAGCTCCTGCAGCAGCTGAAGGCCCTTGGGAAACCAGCTCTCGGGATGCCCGAGCCTCAGCAGGGTTTGCCGCCGGCCCAAACTTTTAAACCCAGCTTGTTTTCCCCATTAGGAGGAGGAAATTGCGACTGCCTGAGAACCCTCTAATTAAACAAAGCCTCACCATAATATTTGCTGGGAGCTCGCCAGCCCTGTAATATGACATTACCGGGCATCTTTATTAGCTGAAATGAGTATTTAGCGCCTCTGCCAAACCGAAAGCTGATTGAGGCGCATGGAAGCAGCACAGCAGCATCCAGCAAAGGCTCCTGTGACCTGCTGGCAAGGCAGCATCACCCTGGGGGGCTTTCCACTGAGACAAACCCTCTCTTGGTTATTTCCATGCCACCCAAATCCAGCCCAGCAGCCCCAGCGTGGGAGTTTGGGAGGTTTATTCCCCGCTTCTCCCACTTGTCTCTCTGAAAGCGCGTCACTGACTTGATAAAACCTGATTTAATGGTTACAAAACCTAGAGATAAAGCTGCTCTTAATGGATTTCTTTAAGATCAAGGCTGTCAAATAGGAGGCTCAGAATCCTTTCTACGGTGAGAGCGACTATATTAAGTGCACTCAATCACGCCCAGGCGAAGGTTCCCTAAGTGAGACACTGGCTGGAGGAAATGCATTTTATTAGCCTCTCTGGAGAAAGGAGTCTGGCAGGAGGGATGAGGAGCCTCCGAGCTGCAGTGGCTGTGCTCCCGTTCAGCCGCAGTGGATGGGATGTGAAGGACTGTGCAAAGCACATCCTCACTCCCTCGTTGGTCCCGCAAGGGAGGAGGGTGATTGTCACCTTGGTGACATCGCATGATGGTGACATTGCATGGCCGTGACCTCTGCCTGGGACAGGAGCTGGCCTGGGGGAGAATAACCCCCAGGGAAGGATGCTCACCTGGGGATGGTGCTCACAAACACACCTCAAAATCCACCCTATGGAGCTCAGCTCCTGCAGGGTCTGATGGAGAGTGGGGCATCCAAGGGGGTGATGCTCAAAGGCTTTTGGGGGTGTCAGATGGGACTCACCCCAACAGAAGGGAGGGGTGAAAGAGAGGGGCCTTGACAGCTCCGGGCAGACCAAAGCTTAAAACACAGATTAGTTTTTCGTAACAATTCGCAGCTCCATAATGAGAAATTTGCAGCAGTTCTAAACTGCCGGTTGCTTTTAAATCATTTCCCGTCTTTCTGTCTCAGGCTTGACATTTGATGATGAATTGAGTCTCCGTGTTCATTTACCCACTGATTTACTGTACGGAGGTGGGAAACCGCAGCCACCTTAGTGAAGGTCAACGTGGAGCGTTTGCCTGTAATTTCCAAATACTATTAAGGTTTTTAAATAAACTGTGCGGGTGCTGTAGGCAGCGAAGGCCCCTCTGGCAAGGCTGATGCTGCAGTGGATCCTGCTGGGTGGTGAGAAAGGGTTTGTGGGAGCAAGAGCGGATCACTTGGCTCATCAACATGAGGGTACACCAAATTCATGCTTAGAGAGCACTTGATTTTAGGGGCACAGTGTTCTGGGCACTGACAGCTGCTCCTCACCTCCCAGCCCAGATTAGCATTGGGTTCTCATCCTGCTTTCCCCGGGCTTGCTGAACCCTGCATTCATCCCTGGGAAGTTGGAGGGAGCTGCCCCACGGCTTCCCCAGAGACACCGGCTTTGTCTCCTGCTGCAGGACCCGGGTGTTTGCGGCTGTGAATCTGTTTGGCAGGTGTGAGCAGAGCGGGCTGTGCCAGGAGGTTCGGCTGCGCAAATGTCACGCAGATCGTATCTCAGGGGAAACATCCCTCAGTAATTACAGTAAATGAAAAGTCCTGGAATCAAAGCCTTGGAGGCTGCAGCCTTCTGTTTATCTCCAAAGTATGAAGTATGGGTGGAGGGAGCTGGGAGCAGGAGGTGCAGGTGGCTGCAGTCCCCATGGTGTTGGGATGGTGTCAGGGTTTGCCTTCGCTCATGGTGCGGGCAGGAGGATGCTCTGAGCTCTGCCTCCATCAGCCATCTGCCCCCTTGCTGCAAATTAATAAGCAAATTCAGAAAAAAAAAAGAAAAAGTCTCTCCATGGATAACTCGTGCACAGAATAGGGGCCAAATGAATTAAATAAATCCTTTGCTGCTACACTGGTCCCATTTGACTCCCTGCCTTTCACAGCAACTTTTCAAGCCTAATGGTATCAGATACCCTTTTGGCACCCATTTTCGGAACCGCATGCCCCCCCCGCTGCTCCTTAATGCAGCTCATCTCCTGCCTATGGCTCCCAGGGCCTCTGCCAAATCAGCACTTCAAATTAAAGTCTTTCCCCACTGCTCCCTGGTTTCCATGGAGATCCGAGTGGATGCTCCCTTTCTTCTTCCTCTTGAGCCAATGGAGAGGCCCCTCCTGGGCATGGCCCTTGGGGGGCCTGGGAGTCTCTGAGCATCCAGCAGTTCTGCAGCTGGCTTTGCCATGTGCAGCCACTGGCAAACCTGGTGGCCTCAGTCCTGGTGTGCTGGTGACCCTGTCCCAGTGCCCCACTCCACAGTGGAGCATCCCACACACACCAGGAACAGGTTCCCAGTAAAAGTTTTCCTCCCGTGTTGGAGCTGATCCCACCTGACTCCCCAGGGAGCTTGGCCAGCAGACAAATCTTCTCCTCTGGTGGGAATCAGCCCTACAGCTGGATGGGGACCAGGCTGGTTTGTTTGTGACATCTTTATCTAAACTATGAGTAGACTCCTGTAGTCTGCAGACAGGTTTCCCAAACACTGCCTGAAGCTGTTTGGCCAAGGCTGCTCCAGCGGTGGGAGTGGTGGTGGGAATGCCCTTGCACGTGGAAGTGAATGGGCAAATAGCTGCAAGATCAAGAAACGACAGTAATTATGGAACAAAATTGTTATTAATGTACTAATTTACCTGGGAGCCAGGCTGTATGTAATTACACTCTGGGATCATGATAAGGTTAATGCATTTACCTTCCTAGGTATTTATAGACACTTGGAATTGTTCTCTCTGTAAAAACTACATGTGCATGTTCCTGGCCATGTGAGCCTGGCAGCCAAAGGGGGCATGGGGAGGTTTGTTGCTCTTTGCTAATATTGCTCAGAGGGGAATTTGGGACAGCAGCAACCCTGGCTGTGTGGCCCTGGGGAATCCCAGGGGATGCTCACCAGAGGGGATGCATTCGGCTGCTTCCTGGAGCCTCTTGGATCACGGCCAAACGAATTGTCTGCGATGTGTATATCTGAGGGAAACTGTCCTGGGGGCCACCAGCGTCTGGCATTTGGCTGTCTGGAAATCCTCCCAACCTTCGGGCTCAGCAGTGCTGCAGCAGCCATCCAGGCTGGCAGAGGGACCAGCAAACCCGACCTGTTCATGCTTTACAAATCAGAACTTCGCAAACACCTCGGAAACTTCCCAACACTGACAAAAAGCCTCTGCCCGTGAGGATGCTGTTCCCCACGCCAGGTCCACGTGTGTCCTTTGGCAGTCACTGCTCAAGCTGCTGTGGACACGGGTGCCCCAGAAATGCCAGGCAGGAGCAGGGCTGCTCACCCGCACGGCAGGGGAGCCCAGGGGCTGCTGCCACGGCGCTGAGCATTGCTCTGGCACAGGTGTGAATAAGGAACAAGCAGGCCAGGATCGGACAGACCTCGGAGTCCCCCTCCTCAGGGATGTTCTGCCTTCTCCCCAGCGCCTCAGGAGCTCCCTGCCCTGCTCCAGCCCACCTTTATTAATGTCACGCTGGGAAATGTCAGCCGGGTTTGCTGAGCATCCCACGGCGCTGAGCCCTCCCGGCTGCACCGGCTGCCGAGCCCGCGCACGTGGAGCCGCTCGCTCGCGGGCCAGTCGCGCACGGCCACCGAGTGTCACCGGGGATATTTCTCCTGGTGTCACATGGGGAGGACAGCAGCAAGATGTGGAAGGTCAGCGCAGCCCTAAAAATATGTCTCTGCCCGCGCGCAGCTGTATTTTTGTCTTCTTCAGTATCCAACACACACGCTGCTAGTGAAAGGCCGGAGAGGCCAGGGCACGAGTGAGGGAAAGGTTTAATAAGGTTACGGGAGGCCTTGAGGACCCCTTGGCTTGGCCTTTTGCTGATTTACAGGGAAATAATGTGTGAGTGGCTCAGGGGAGCCCAAGCCTCCCTCTCCACTGCAGACCTCTGCAGCAGAGAGGTCAGAAAGAGAATTGCTGGAGAGGAGCTAACGAAGCTCAGCAACACCCCAAATATTTCTCCAGAAATCAATGCAAAGGTTTATTCCTCTCTTTAGAGAAGAAGGGGAAAGGGAAGGGGAAGAGGGAGGGGAAAGGGAAAGGAAAAGGGAACAAGAAAGGAAAGGGGATAGGGAGAGGAAGGAGAAAGGGAAGGTGGTTCTGGGCTGCCTGTCAGGCCTGTTTAATCGCATCATGTAAACCCATTCTTACAGCAAACATAAGTTTGAATTATGTGTGTTATTTTTGCAGACTGTTTGCACATGGCTGAATTTCATGATGACAGAAGTGAGTTACTGCACAGGGTTATGCAAATGAAGTACTTAATTAAGTAGGAGTCGTACAAAATAAATTACAGCTCCACCAAATGCCCTCTGTTCTTCCTCTGAGTCCAGGTCGCTTCCAAGTGATCGGCTCCTGACTGAGAAACTTCCTGGGAGGATGGCACTGCTTTCCCACCTTTGCTTGAGAGGAGGCATCCCCATCCCTGGAGCATCCCCCACAGACGGCCCCATTCCCATCCCATCCCATCCAGTCCCAACCCCACCAGCACGACGCTCTGCCATGCCACCCACCACTCTCCTTCCTCCAGCCCCATTAATCACCCTCGAGGGCTCCTCGTACGTTATCAGGCCCAGATGTTTCCTGCTGTTTGCTACAAATGTTAATTATCTCCTAATTACTTCTAAGCAGTGGCTGGGCTGGCAGAGAGCGGGGAGAGAGCCAGCCAAGGGCATTTACAGCCCAGGGCAGTGGGACGTGGACCAACAGCTGCTTCTGGCAGGGAGCTTGTTGGAATTCCTTACTATTCCCCCCCA
Organism: Aleadryas rufinucha; assembly: GCA_013397815.1. Taxonomy (NCBI): domain Eukaryota; kingdom Metazoa; phylum Chordata; class Aves; order Passeriformes; genus Aleadryas; species Aleadryas rufinucha. Next base: position 217,431 of record VZTH01004401.1, on the reverse strand, counting down.
GTTCCCAATACTTATCAAGGAGATACCTGGGCAGTGCCCCAGGATGGAGATGCCCTGTGGGGATGCAGGATGTGATGGTGTGGAGCCCTCTCTGCCTCTCAAAGCCCCAGGCATGGGCACTTTTGTCAGCCTGGAACATTTGGGTGCTGGTGGTGGCCATGGGACATATTCCTGGGGCTTCATGGTTGGCTGCAGGGATGGAAAGCTGATGGGCTCAGGTGATGTTGGAAAGCTCTTTTGAAGGTGGGGAATGGCTTCTTTGGGGGAGCTGCAGCCCAAATTCAGCCATCTGTGACTCCACACAGTTTCTGCCATCCAACATGTCCCCAGACTGTCCCTAGTGCCACACCATCTCGCCATGGCCATTGTGCCCGTGCCACTGCTGTGGCCCACATGGGGACTGGGCAGGGCATCACTGGGATGACCCCTGTAGGACTGGAAAAGCCTCAGCCCCTCCAGTGGAATGCTACCAGCTTGGGCAACGTGGGGCAAAAACAATCTAAAAAACCCCAACTCAAGCCCAACAGAGTGAGCAGGAAAACAACTTTGTGGAAGGTTTATTTTTAGCTCTCTCCAGTGCAAAAAACAATTAAAGAAAGCGTCAAACCCCACTCCCGAATGCGAAGAGCTGGAAGCCAAATGTCACCCCAGCTTTGATCCCCTTGGAGGCAGCAATGCTGCTATCAGTTTAGAAGCATTAATTTGCATATTCATGTCCCCTAATTTGCTCTTCGGGAGCTAGAGTCTAACAGCTAATGAAGAAAGTCTTCCTGTGTGTGCAGAGGAAACCTGGAGTCTGTCACAGACGCGCTGGGAAAAATAATCAGACATAAGTAAGTGTCCATCCCAAGGGAAAGGGTGTCCAAAGCAAAAAACTTGGCAAAGACCAAACTCCCTTTCCTGCATGTCCAGGGGATGGGGTGAAGGGGTCACTGAGTCCCCAGTGCCAGGATGTGCCCTAATGCAGGTAATGCTGGGAGGGATGCTGGGGAGGGCATGATGAGGGGAATGTTGAGGGGGCTGGAGACCTGCTTCCCTGTACAGCAACTATTGAACCATGGAATGGGAATGGGTTGGTTTTAGGGAGTATTGGGCACCCAGGGGCCTGCCAGGACCATCAGGAGCTGCGTCAGGAGCCAAAGGGCTGCTGGTGGCAGCTGGCCAAGCAGGCAGCGTTATCAGCCGCACTGCCAAGCGATGTGTCCCTTCTGCTCACCCTTAATTCAATTTCTTTCAGCAACACAATAGCTCAGTTTTATGTCTGCCATTCATCAAGAATTAAACTTATTGCCATCATTGTTGGCAGGGTATTGATTCTGAGATGGCACTGAGGCTTGCAGGAGGCGGCGACTGCTCCGCATCCACAGCACACCCGCTCCTCATCCCACAAATGGGAACGCATGGAACCCCCCCTGCCTGTGTCTGTTGGAGCTAAAGGGATGTGCAGGGATCCGGTGTGAATTTTCCATGGCTGTGGAAGGTCAGCACTGAGGAGGGGGCTGGGCTCAGGGACTGAGTGGCCAGGATCATCACCCTCCGTCACCCGCCACTGTTGGAGCGGAGTCACAGTTATCTCAGGACAAGTCTTGGATCATGCAATGCCCTTTACTCCTCGTGGTGCCTGGAGAGCTCCTTCTATCTGCTCTGCTGAGGGCTGCAATTACAGCTTTCTTGTCAGTAGCAGATAAAGAGGAGGTTGTCAAAATCCGGGTCAAGGCTGCTGCCCCTGGCAGGAGCCGTGCGGAGAGGGGGAGCTCCTGGAGGGAAGATGTGCCCCTGCTTTGGCCAGAGCTGGACTGTCAAAGCGACCCTGCCAGCTCAGCACTGTGTGCCAGCAACGGGGCTGGAAAAAAGCAAACCTTGAGCACTGCTTCCTGGGGAAAGCATGGAATCATGGAATCCTAATTTGTTTTGTGTAGGGAGAGATCTTAAAAATCATCCAGTTCCATGCCCCTGGCACGGGCAGGGACGTCTTCCAATAGATCAAGTTTTTCCAAGTCCCACCCAGCCTGGCCTTGAACACTTCCAGGGATGGGTATCCCAGGTAAATATGGTGTGACTCTGAGCTGGGAAAATGCTTCCCAGCATTTTGGTGTGTCGCATGGCTTGTTAGCCTCTGGTACGGTTCACCTCTTGACGGTTCAGCATCACTAATTCCTTTGGTAATTACAGCAATAACAATAATCCCAGGAAGCTTGTTGGGCTGCAGTGCATGTATATGCTGTGCTGTTCCATGCAAATTCCCCTTGGGAAGTGTGGCAGCTATTGGGACGTGTCTGCATGGCTGGGAAACTCCTCTGGGATAGCTGGGCTGGTGGGCTGGCAAGGCACAGCGCTGTGATGGCACTGGGAGCAGAGCTGGTTGGTGGGTAGCTCCTCTCCTCCTGCCTGCTCCAGCTGGGGTCACACTGCTGGACCTTTTCAGGGAAACTCCTTCCCCAGCTGAATCTCAGATTTCACTGAAAGTTGGGAATTTCAGCATGAGCTGCAGGACTCAGCTTGAGCGGTAACGTCAGAGGCGAGCTTGCTGCACTGCGTTATCTGCCTCTTACATCAGCTCCCCCTAAGAAATCACAAAGAAAAAAATCTTCCACATTCTTTCCTTTCAGCAAATGCATTTTAAATAAATTATAGGATTAAAAAAGTTAAAAGTTTAATCGGCTCCCCCATTGTGCGTGAGTTCAAAAGGAACATTTATCAGGCGCGAGGTTGGGCCGCAGTTTGTCTGTGCTGCTGGAAGATTTTTAATTCACTCAACTGGAAACGATGAGAAGAGTTGATTAGATGGGAACTGTAATTTATTCCCAGCTGTCAGCAGTTCCAGCACCCTCAGGGAATCTGGAACCTTGGGGCAGTCAGAGCAGTCTGTCCCCTCTGGGACTGGTTTGGGGTGCCCCTCACCAGACCTGAATGTGTTTGTGGTCATGGATGATGGTGTGGCTCCTTGTGCTCCATGAATCCCTCCCTGTCCAAGAAGCTGGGTGAGGAAGTCTCTCACATCAGGAACATTCCAGGGAGAAGCAGCATCGTGATCTGAAGCATCCCAGGGCAGGGGTCGGGCTCCCTCCTGGATTGCTCAGCTGCCTCCCAGCACATCTGGATTCTGCCACCACTGTGTGCTGGAGGAGCAGCTCTCCAAAAGCCTCTGGTGTCTTCGGCCCCTCAGACAAAGGATGCAGTGCACGAAGCCAAATCCACTTTATTAGTGTTATCGAGGAAGTGAAATCCTTTTCCATAAGCGGTTCTGTATCATTAACAGCAAAATAAGTAACTGCTGACAGCCAGGCTGCTCTGGAGAGCAAGCCCACATCCATCCTAGAAACTGGGACATGCCAGCATGGTGATGTCCTCTTTCATCTCCTTTTTCTTCTCCTGCGAGTCCATTGGGGACCCTGTGAACACTGACAGCAGCAGCAGGCCGCTGTGGAAGAGTTAAGGGTCTGTGTTTTCCACTGCCAGTCTTCCTTCTCAGGGAAGACAAATGATTCATTATATTCCCCATCATTTTCACTGATGCCTGGCTGCCTCCCGTCGAGATGTTGGGTCTGCGCCACGCAAGTCGTTAGCGTGATCCCCAAGAAGAGCCGTGGAGAGCCGTGTTCCCTATTTGTCTGTGGTGGCTCCTGCCAGGGCCAAACCAGCGTGATCAGCTCTAGTTTTCCTTCAGATGTTCACAAAAATGCCAGCACACAGAGATGTGGCATGAGAATATCACCGCGACGTCCAGCTTTTCCTGGGCAAAGCAGAGGAAACTGTGGCTGCGAGAGGTTTTGTGAGCGGGTGGATGAGGAAGCTGCCCCTGCCTGCAGGCACGACAGGAACGGTCACAGCCACCCGCTGCCCATGCTGAGGGTTTGATGTGGGCACTGCCAGCTTCCAGCCCCCCTGAAAGTAAATATCCAACTCATCTTCTCCTGGGCAGTATTTGCCTCTCAGGTCCATGGATGATAGTATTCAGTTCAGCCAGAGTCAGGCAGCTGCAGGGAGGGTGGTGCAAACTGCATCCCAGCTGTCGGAGCTGTCATGCTCCCCACAGCAAGAGGCAGACAGGGATCTGTCAGGAAACTGTGGTCCGAGAGCTGGTGGCGGAGCTTTTGGCTAGAATTGCTCTGTTTTCACTCACCAGAGCGATGCACTGCTGAACTGCACATAGGATTGAGAGTAGGACTGTGAGTAGGACTGTGAGTAGGATTGCACACAGGTTGGAGGATGAGAGTGATATTTGTAACGAAGCCTGTATCCAAATCCAGAAGTTTTTCAGATGACACAAGGAAGCTTGATTTTGGACCTGAGTCAGACAAGAGCACCCAGATCCATGGAAGCTGTGCGAGTCTCCAGCACGGACGGGATCAGCAAGGAACCACTGTGCTGAGTGAGGTCTGGGTGTGAACCATGGGATGATGATGCTGTCAAGCAGTCAGAGGGCTGATGTCCACAAAGATCCGAGAACCCAGTGCAGATCCTACAAGCCCATATGCTCCCCAGCACATTCTGGAGCCCAGCCCTGCCTGGATGGAACAGGTTTCTGGCTGGGAGAGGCATGGCATTAACGCAGAGTATCAACAGGACCTATGAGTACATAAAGAGTGAGGTGTATTTTAGCTTCTCGCCACAGGGATGTGTTATTCCTGTTACTGTGCTATTCCTGCTATTGTGTTATTCCTGTTAGTATTTTTAACAATCCTCTCCTGCTCTGGGGCACTGGGGCTTGAAGGGAAGCGAAAATGGCTTGGCTTAAGGCACTGGGCAGAGAAGTGAAGGTGGCTGTGACTGCTGGGGCAGAGAGGGAGAAATTCATCATGGAAATAAGGGATGCTCTGCCTTTGGCACTGGTGATGACCCTGCTACCAGCTGGGACAGCAGTCCCTCAGCAGGCCCTGGAGCATTTCACTGAAAGCAGTGCGGGCTGCAAGCACCAGGGAGGAGCCGGCTCCCTGCATGGCACTCACTGGTTTATTTTGATAGGCAGGAGCCATTCCTGTTCACAGCCGTTTAATGTAATGTGGGAATTGGTAATTTGGGATTGTGGCTGAAATCACTTTTGAATACATAAAACATAAATACAGCAAAAGCGGAGAAATGAGCCATAACTCTCCCTAATGGAGCTCCGGCCTCTCTGCTTTCTGTGGCACAGGGAAAAATGGTCCCACTATTTTCGACCATTAATTCTGTCTCGGCCTGAGCCGTGCTGCTCCTGGTTTCCCGAGCACTTTTTACAAAATAATGAGGCTATTTATTAGCAGCAACGAGGCTGCACAGAAAAAGGTGTTGAGATAGTTTCTATAGTAACTCCCTGTGAAAACATTTGGTGCTCAACCGTCCGAAGCTGTTCTGCTGCCCCGACTGCTGGGTGAGTGGAGCAGCCCCAGCTCAGGTCTGACCACGGAGCCCTGTGCTCCCCTTTCTTCATCCCTTACAGGACCCATATGATGGGCTCCATATGAGAGGATGCAGGAGCAGCAACAGTGTCATTTTGGGGTTTATTTGGTGACATTTCCCTGAGAAACCCCGCTGAGCAAGTGGGACAGGAAGGGGGATCCTGCCAGCCTGACGCTGGGTTGCTCAGTAAGGGTACCTGCAGCAGCCCCATGCACCGGCTGTCACAGCCCCCGGGGTGAAACCCAGCAGCTCTTCTCTCTCCCTGCAGCATCTTCTCATCTTCCTCAGCTGTAGGTCACATTTTCACTGGGCATTTCATGTGTATTCTCAACTCCCTCCTCAGAGCGGGAGAGGAGTAGGAGCAGAGTGGGATGGCCTAGTGCAGGCTCTTGAGTGTCCTGAGGCTACCCAGGAGCAGCAGCCACTCTGGCTTGGAAAGAAGCACTCGGGGCTCAGACTGCTCTCTGAATCACAGCAGAATTTCCAGGAGCAATTGGATTTGGCCATTCAGTTATTTCCACAAATAACAGAAAACTCAATTGTTCTCATTCGCCAGTTGGATGCCACAGGAACTAAGCACAAATTCCATTGTCCTTAAGCACAGTTCTACAAATGATTTGTATTGAGTAACACAAACAGTATTACAGTAACTCCCCAGCGCTGCTCAATTCCTACATTCCAGCACACGGAGTGACCAGGCAGCCCTATTGAGGGGAGGGTTTGAATATCCACATTTTCATGCCATACAGCTATGTGTGGGTGCTGAATAAATTCCAGGAAAGCAGGGGTACCTGAGGATTAAGAGGAGACTGAATTTACTGAGGAAACAGTTACTCACTTGGCCCTATCTGGCAGCTGGACAAACAGGGCTTGGGAAAGGAGGATAAATCAGTCCCAGCCCATCAGTGTGTGCTGAGGGAGCGGAGCATCCTCCAGCCCACGCTCCGGTTTGCCGGCATCTCCCATCCCCTGCGAAATCGTTATTAAAGCTGGCAAGCCATCATGAGAAATAAAGATTTATCGTGGCGTAATTTCCCAGGAGGGACAGAGATTAATGCCGAGGAGAGGGGAACCAGCAGCCGTTTTCTGTTTGGGTAGCGGATGAGCTTTTTGCTCCCTGGGGCTCTGTGCTCCTGCCGGGAGCCGGCAGCAGTCCAGCCAGGGATGTGGCCTCAGGGCTCCATCCCAACCCTGCTGGCATCCAGCCCATCCTGGGGATACATCCCAGGACACCTTTGCCTTTTTCTTTCTAAAATTTCTTAAATTTACTTCTTAAATTTCACCTCTTCAAGCCATGCAGCCTCTGTCAAGGGGCTCCCTGTGCACCATCAGGACCCCCGCACTGCACACGGAGCACAGGGAGAGGAGGAACACGAGGAAAGCTGCAGAGAAGAGGGACAGGGTAGTGCTTTAGTGTCTTTTACAGAGAAAAATATAGTCTGTGCGCTGAAGAAACTGAGTCATACAGAGACTCTCACAAAAGGCCTCTATTTTTGTTGCTGCTTTGCCTGGACGTGTCACGGGAGGAGGGAAGGGATACGGTAACGCACTTTTCAATTTTGGAGGCAAAATTTTCATCATTATCATTTCAATTAAAATTACTCTTTGAAGCAGTTTGTCTTCAGGCTCAGCCACATGAATCTTTGCTTTCATGAACATGGAAAACTTGAAAAATAAAAATGACCCTATTTTATCCAGCCCTGGTTTCAAGGACAGGGCTCATGCTGGAGCACAGTGGCAGGACGGGATGGGATGGAGCGGGATGCAGAGTGCAGTGTTCAGGCTCTGGAAACATCCCTGGCTTGCTCCAGTGCAGGGAATGGCACCTGGAGCAAGGGCAATGCTTGCCCCAGCACGATGCTGAGTGAGGTGCACACTTCCCATCACTTCCCACCTTATGAAGAGTTAAATCAATTGGAGCTGCTGATGTCCCTTTGGATTTGAGCAGTGCCCAGTGTTTGATAGGTCAGCCACAAATTGATGGGAGCCCTGGGAGATGGCAGAGGGACGGGTCCTTGCTGCCAACACTCACCAGCCTCCCCTGCCTCCGCTGGGATCCTGGGATGGGCCGTGAACACCTGTGAGGCGGAGATTATGCAACGCTTTTGTGAAAACAACTGATGTTCAACACTAATTTATGGATATACTGAATTATCTAATGCAAATGTGAGTAGGATTTACAAAGAGATATCAGAGAGGCACCTACAATCAAGTGAATCTTCTTTGCAGAAAAGCAGAAGATGGAACGTGGAAAAGGAGCCCGATAATTTATGCATTTACGTGTCCCATTCCATCCTCAGGAAGGTGGTTACCAGTTCCTGTGCCTGTCCTTCATAACTGCTCCCAATGTCATCTTTTTAATGAAAATTAAGTGCTTTGGTTGTACTCCACAGAAGCTGCGCGGACACGACTAATTGCAGCGCTGGGAGATGGCAACCTCATTTGAAAGGAAGCAAGTCCCGGGAGGATTCAGCGCGGACTCTTCCAAACAACAGACGCCATGGACTTAGAAGGACTAAAAATATTTCCCCTGCATCTGCGCGAGCCGTTTCATTTCCTCTTCATTTTCTCTAATTTTCTTTGTCTTCGGCTTTAACTGATTCGATGCATCCTAATTACGAGCACATCTGCCCGCTCCTGTGACGTCCCGGCTGACCCGTGCCAGCATCCGGGCTGCTGAGGAGATGGAGAAGGGATGGACAGCAGGACTTGCTCTCCAAGGACCTGTGGACGTCCCTCTGGTCCCAGATGCTGCCCGGACATCCCTGAGGAGAACTTTCTGCACGCCAGCTTTCCTGTGCTGTACTCCTGTGCTGGGATGCCCAACTATTTTCCCACAACTACAGCTGATTTCCCAGGAGCAGGTGTGGTCAGGATTGCACTGTCCCAGTTGGTCCTCGGGTCCTGTGAGTAGGACTTGGGCTTGCTTTTTCGGGTTAGCCGTCACTTAAGAAAATCCTGTGTAAATCTGGCACTCAGAAGTCGTTTATTCTGCTGCTAATTTATGACAGTGTTTTTCATCCTGATCTTGAAGAAAATCCATCCTCACATTTGAGGGCTAAAAGCAAATCCCCGGCAAGATTAGGTTAGCCTAGAAAAACTCAGCCCACAAGCAATTACCCAGCGCTTCCGAGGTGTTTTGTCTCCTGCACAAGGAAATCAAAATCCCCAACCAACGATTCGTGAGAAGAAGTGGCTGCGATACGAGAACAAGATGCGTGTTGTGTCCTTTCTTTAATCAAGTTAATGGTCATCATTTTACATGCTAATGTCTCCTCCGTGGTCCATCAGCCCTGCAGCTGCAGCCGCCTGCAATCCGCCGTGTTTTACCTAAGAGACCCAATTACTGCTCGGCTCGGCGCGGGCTGGCGCGGAGCATTGCAGAGCAGCCTCCGCCGGCCCCGCGGCCGCACCAGAGCTCCCTCTGGCCTCGCCTGGGCCAGGAGAACCATCCCGAGGGTTTGGGTAGGAAAACAAGGAGCAGAACAGCAGAACAGCTCGTGTTCTGCTTCACTGGGTTACCCAGGAAGAGCTTGGGAATGGCAGGAGGCTGTGGGGCACTGGGGTACCCTAATCGAGGGGCCAGGCTCGCTCTCCGAGGGGTTGTCCCAAAAGCCACCAGCAGCCTGGCCTCGAGCCCCCTGGACCACCGCCATTCTCATTGCCATCTAGTGGCATTCACTCACAGATGCTTTTATACTTACTTTTTTCACCCAATCCACAATAATTGACAATAAAATAACCAAACCCAAATGTTCCGTGTTTTTTCCCCATAATCTTTGCGCCTGACGGAGGGGCCCGCGCTGAAAGGTGCAAAGCAGAGGTGGGCAGTAACACAAGGAACGCACCAGTTGTCTGGATTGGTCACCAGGGGGTCACTCCCACCTTCACCGAGGGGAGAGGCACCCACCCTCCCTTGCGGGTAACCTGCAGCAGACTCGATTGCCGGCTGGAGCATCCTCCCAGACAGCCCCTCCGGCAGGACGGGGGGCAGAGGAGGGGCCGTGCCCCGGAACGCCCAATCCCGTCAGGAGCGGATGGATGCAGCGCCCTGACGGCTGCTCGCAATCTCCAAGGGCTGAGAGATAAGGGGGCTGTCAGGGAAAAGCCGGGCCAGAGAGATAAGAGAGCTTATTCCGTTCAATTATTGGGCAGATAAGGAAGCACAGGCAAGCCCGGCTCTCCTGATTCATCCCAGCCAGCCTCAGAGTGCCGGTCCCTTCCCCACGAGCCGGCCCCCGGCGGCTGCGGCGGCACTGGCCAAGGGCTGGGAATGCCCGCTGCAGGCAGAGCCGGCTGCCCCGCTCAGCCCCTCTGGAGCCGGTACAAACTCAGGACTGCTCGGACTCGTATTTCCTTTGAAATATGGCCCTGGCATTTCTCACAACCTTTGCACAAAGGTTAGGAGGGAGCGTGATGAGATTTGCTTGATGACAGGGGGTTGGGGTGTGCTGTCGGCAGGGGTGATGGAGCACTCTCTGGGGAAGCAGTGGCCTGCCTGTGGTTTGGAAGGCTGGTAAAGAGACGCAGTGAAGGAGTGTGGAGCCCCCAGCACCAGACACAACCCCCTCCCAGGAGGGCTGCAGGCAGGAGTCTGCAGCCCCCTGTGCTGTTTGGAGGGTGCTCGGAGAGCCATGCATCCAAACAAGGATGGAATGGGTGGCCAGGGTGTGGGGACTGGGACAGGAGAAGTGCAGGATTCAAGGAGGAAAGTGGTGCTGGGAAAGATCACTCACACACGGAAGCAGCACCAGCCTTTGCGGACAAACACCAGTCCCTGACATTTTCTGTGGTGAGGGTGATGCCTTTTCTTGGTCTTAAAATCAAGAGCCAAACACAGTTAGAAGGGGAAGAAGGGATTTTACCTTGGTATTTATTTTAAGGATCCTTGGTGCACTCCGTCCAGGTGGAGCACACTGGAATGCACATCCAAATGCACACCCAAATGCACCCCTGTTAGCACCCCTAAAATGCACACCCACAATAGTTTGGGTATATCATTGTAGGCTTTACCAATTAGCAAATCTATCAAAGATTCCCCAATGAGAGGCTGAGCGAACCCCCCTCCCCGAGGAACTTTCCCCCCCTGGACAGGCCTATCTCAGTTTACAAAATGTGTTCCAGAGAAGACCTCGGTGTCTGAGGCTTCTGAGATGTTTGGTCTCCTGGCTTAAGGAATATTGGGTCTATGCTGGTTATCAAAGCTGAAGAATTAGAAGTGTGTGGGCTAAAAGGCCCTTGAGAATACATAAAAGCTATATAAAAGAGTATATAGAGAGGGGATATATATAAAAGCAAAAAAAGCATCATGGCATCAAGGGGACCAAGCTCTGCTGGAGCCCCCCTTACCTCCCTGGGTGGACAGGGACGGGCCAGTACCAAGGAAGGAGCAGCACGTAGGAAATGGTCTCTGTGGTTTCACCTGGGTGCCTCTAATTTACTCACACAATTAATCTGAACCATACATCTGCAGCTGCAGTTACCGTGCACACAGGGCTGGAGATGGGTATTAAGAGTCTTTCCTGTCTCCCTGACTGGTGGCCATCACTGGTCCTGGCCCATGCAGGCAAGGACAGAGGCAGACCCTGTCCCTGTCTCGGCTCTTCCTCCCCAGCTGGTGGATGGTCAAACTCATTCCTCATGGCGCCTTCCCTGTGGCACGTGGTCCAAAATGGATCCTGTGCTCCCCGGCATTGCCCTCCCTGCACTGGCATGAGTGATGGGATGGTGATGCAGTTTACAGAAGGTGCCTGTTCAGTATCCCCAGTCCACGGCTTGGATCAAATTCCTGCCCGGGAAAAGGGCTCAGTCAGCTCTGCCTCACTGTCAGCTGCAGGAGTGGGAGCAAATGCACCCTGAACTCCCCAAAGCGTGGCTGGGCTGATGGGGAGGCAGAGCTGTGGCTGGGCCGGGACAGCTCTGTGCTTTGGGGAAACTTCCTCAGATTTTTAATTATCACAGGCAATTAAGACTTTAAATCTGCCAGGCTCCAGCTGCCACAGCTGGCGCAGCTCCAGCGGCACCGCCGTCCTCTCCGAAGGCGGTGTGGGGACGCTGGGCACGGGTGAGGAGCTCCAGGAGAGGGGCTTGTCACCAAAGCCAGTGACAGAACCAAGGTCATGCTGCCCATGGGGGCACACCAGCAGCACCCAGAGCTGGATGAGCAGCTGGGGGCTGCTGGGATTCTCCAAAGAGCTTCTGGGACACCTGCAAGTGGAGTACCTGGAAAATGCCGATGATGCAGTGAAAAGTCAAGTGTTTTTCAGAAGGAAGATGAACGAGGACGAAAACCCAGAGCTGCATTAAAAACCTCAAGGTACAGAGGTGAGAGAGGTGGCTGGGAAATGAGAGCCTGGCTGAGGAGAGGTGAGTACAAAAGAGGGGAAGATGGAGGGGGATCATTCAGCCAGGTGAGGATGGATAAACAAATTGCCACAGACCCCAGGGAACCCCCTGGGGACCCCGAGGCTTCGGCTGTCCCACAAAGCCATCTGGAGAGCCCTGGGGAAGACGTGGCAGCACAGAGCCAAGCTCTTAATGCACAGAAACATTACAAAGTACTCCGGGTCCCACTGCAGCAGCTTTTCTCTTTCCATGGTGGAAATTTATTCCACGGCTGACACAGGGAAAGCCGATGCAGCCATGACACGCTCGCAGGGGGAGGTCTCCCCACGGCTGCCTTCTGCCTTATCACAAATAAATATTGCTGCAGAACACGGGGGAAGCGTGAGCTCGACCTCATCTGTTGTCCCACGACGTAATTAGTGAGCGCAGATGAACCGGAGCCTGAAAGATGGGATACAGAAACCGGAGGATCTTACCCAACGAAACAGAAAACAAGGAGCCTCACCCAATGAACGAGCTCTCTCTAAATATAACCAGGGCTGCAGAATTGTGTCAGGGAATAATTCATACGCAGAAATAGCTCTAAAACTAAGTGGAAGCGCGAGAGCTGAATAGAGCAAACCCCAAGGAGCTGTAAGGAAACGGCACAAATTTGGCGGAAGTGTGGGAGCAATCCAGGAGCTTCCATGATTCTAATCCATGGTTAGAAGTATCCTGAGACAGTTCCTGTATTCCCAGCCTCCCTTTCTCCCCTGCCGAGCCCCGGGCTCCTCATGCTGGCAGCACAGAGGTGATTAATTCCCACAGCTCCTGACACCGGCTTGTGCCAGCACCAGCACCCTCAGCACTCTGGGGTTATTCTGGACACTTAATTTAATATGGTGTGATTGGATTTGATTAAAAGCTATTGATTGTGAGGACAGGGGCGGGTAAAATTGTGGCCATTTGTCAGTGGCCAGGCAATGAAATCTCTGGGCTAATAAATCAGGGCTGGCGCTATCGGTGCACAGCGATTGCAGTGCAGGACATGGTCAGGCTCCTTCCCCTGGCACCAGGGATGGACTAATCCCATTAAAAATTATGAATGTTTCCAACATGGAGCTGTCTCTGGGGAAGAGCCGTGGAGCTGGAGGGTGAGTGCTGAGGTACCCAAGGCCAGGGGTGGTGTACCCTGTGCTCCCCACTCCTGGATGCAGACAGGATGCCCAGTGCAAGGCAGCGATTTTGGAGGCCAGCACAGCTCATCTTCAGGGAAGCTCCTTGCCCAAAGTGCCTTTTCCTTCTCTTGGGCAAGAGGCGTTGCTCCAATACACCGCCTCTGGAAATGGCTGGGATGGAGGGAGCCGCTGCACCTCCCATAAGGTGCTCCAGCATCTCTCATGGGATGCTGCTGCCACCTCCACAAGCTGCTCCCGGCATGCAGGGCTGGAGCACCCACCAGACGTGGCTGTGGCTGCCTCTTTGATTTAGAGGCACTGTCCATGGCCAGCTCCTTCAGCAGCTGTGACACAGGAAAATTACGGAACGACACTCGCCAGCTCTTTAGCAGCGTATTGACACAACGGGGACTGGAACGATGAGATGTGAGACTTGTGATGCATCTGTATTATTCCCAGCACGCTATCACAGCTCCCAGAATGGGGATGTCAAATGGCTTCCTCCGAGCATTTTGTATGTCTTTAAAAATGAAATGGGCTGTGCTGATGCCTTCAGATGTCTAATGGGTGATGCGAGTGTAAAAGTGCCACTTCATGCTTTGAGATGTCACTACAGTAAATCAATCCCATTTTCGCTGCTTTTATAAGCTGCAAATATTTTCTCAGGGCTGCTGAGGAGGGAGGGCGGCAGGAGCAAGGGGCTGTCGGCAAAGACGAGCACGGCCAGGTCGGCCTCATGGTCCAGCTTGGCTCATTCCTAATCCCATGAAGGATGCGTGAGGGGCAGTGGCTGTGAGCCCCCAGCTCTTGCCTGGGCTGCTCGGTATCCTGGGGGCTCACGAGACATCCCAGCACCATTATCTCCTGCCTCGCCTGGGCTTTTGCACCACCCAGCGAGACCTCCCTCCGTGTATCTCTTCTAAGTCCTTTGTAACAGCTGACATGGAGCCAGGGGAAGCTTGACAGGTCGGCGCAGCATTAAAAATGAGCTACGATAATAAAAGGGGAGGAAGAGATGCCGCTGCCTTACAAGGAGTCATCTCTGAAGGCATGGAAGATTAGCAGCGCTGCTGCATCGCACGCGCGCTCTTGGGCTTGGGGAGAAAAACTCTGTGCTTGAGATTCCTCTGTGCAGGTGGTTGGTGCCGTCAGTAACTGCCAGGACCTGGCACCTGGTGAGCTGAGCAGCAGGATGGTGACACACACGGGGTCCCTGAGTGTCCCCGTGAGCGCTGGAGCTGTGGGACCCCTGAGGTCCCAAGGAGCTGAGTCCAAGGGTTGAGGCAATGGGGAACCCACTCCTGGAAGGGCTCAAGGAGAGCACCAGGTGGCTCTGCCAAGGGGGCACCTGCAGAGGAGGCCAATGGCCTGGCCTGGAGCTGAGGGGTGCAGGAGGATCCCCCACTCCTTAACTCCTCAAGAGCCGCACCCGTGGCTGCTCTGCGGTGATTTACGCATCTCAGTGACTAATGCAGTCATAATCAAAATGGACCATAATGATTACGGCAGCAAAGCAATCCTCGTGTTCTCCTATTTACTAATCTTCAGCTTCTCCTTGTGACCTTTACTTCAAAATGTTTCAATATAAATAATGCACTTCTGTGAATATATTCTTCTGATTATTTCCCAAAGCTCTGATTCTCCATGTGCGACGGTCCCTGAAGTGGTAATTTGTTCTCCTTCCTGGTAATTGCAATTTTAGAAATAGCTTTTCCAAATGCTCCCAGCCTGAGATCTTTTTTGATATCTTTCCTTCATTTTCCCTTCTGTAATAATGCTGTTTCCTGGGATGGGGAGAGGGTCTAGGTCAGGGGATGCCCCAGGGGAGTAGGGCTCCACAGGTGCCTCTTACCACTGATCAAGAGGTTTGTGTTGCCCCAGGAGACTCTGTCTTTCCATTAGGCCCCTCCTAATCTATTAGGGCATTAGTTAGGAGTCCATCAATAATCTCGGATTAACTCTTATTAATTCCCGTTGCAACTGAAATTTGCTTACTGGGCCTGCTCAGACAGAAAAGAGTCTGGCAGGAGAGATGGCAGTGGGAGAGCTGAGCAGGGACCTGCCCTTCCAGCAGCTCATCCCTGAGGCTCCTGTTCCAGATTCACATCAGTCTGGGAGTCAATCAAATGCTCATTCTCACACAGCAAAGGGATTTGGACTCTGGATCCAGGCAGAGTGGGGCAAGAGGGGAGTGAGATCCCCCAGGTGGCCTCGTGCCCAGGGGCCACCCCCAACCAGAAGGCAGCTGCCCAGCTTGGGCACATTGCCTGCAGATGAAGCACTTGCAGCAGCCAAGATCTTCAATTTTGGAAGGACAGGGGGGCTCTGGCATGGGCTCCTTCTCCCATGGGAGATGCCATGGCATGGCCAGCTCTCCTTTCAGCAAAGCCACAGCCCCCGGCTCTAACCTTGCGCAGCCAGCTCAGAGAAATTGTTCGTGATGAATTTAAGCTGAAGGTTAAGAGCCAACATAAGCTAGAAAGTCAATGACTAATCTATTAAGCTCCCCAGTAACTTAATTTACATGTTTTTAATGATTACTTCCTACCTGGGCACTCTGAAAACTAATTGGACTTGAATCGTTAAGTGCATTCAGAGGTGGACTCAAATTAATAAGCACCACTCGTGTCTGCTTTTAGATGCAGGAGAGAATCAGTGCTGGCTCTGGGGGCTGCCAGACGCCTCATTGCCATGCGGCCACGGCTGCACTCCCTGGGCTGGGGTGTCCACTCTCCAAACAACCAGCTCTGCTGCACCCACTGCCATTTAGGAATTAAAATCCCCATGAAGGGCTTGATGCACTTCTTGGAAACTGACGTTTTTTTCATGCATTGAAAGAGAAAAACCTGTTTCAGATTTCAAATGGGGCCCAGGCCAAGCATTGCTTCCAGTTAGTCAGTGGTGTTCTCGGCATTGAGGGGCCAGTGAGGCTGGTGGTTTCTCCACTGCTGGGTCATGAGCTGGATTCCTTCCTTCTCCTTCTTCTCCTCTTCAGCAGCTCAGCTGCAGATTTCATCAGCGCTGGTCCCAGTCTCACTGCTCCCTCACAGAAAACATGGATCTCAGCCTCAGCAGGCGAGCGGGACCGCAGCCACACCAGCATCCAGCTCCTCTCTCCACCACTGTGCATTCCCAGAGGACAGAGGGGGTGCCAGGAGGCAGGGGAGACCTGGGCTCAGCAAGGGGTGCCCGCAGGAATGAGGTTGTTACAACACCCCGTCACGCTGAAGGTGCCTGGAATCTGCACAAGGGAAACAGCTGAGATGTTTCTGCACAGGCAAGGGAAGCTCCTGCTCCGGGGAGAGCAGCCTGGCCAGAAGGGAGGGAACGTGGCTGGCATAAGAAGCACCTACTTAAGAGATAACCTGAAAGCCCTTTTAATATAATGTAATGGCAAAGGCAAAATGAGGCTTCAGAAGTGGCACTGGTTCCCTACTCAAGGCAAGGATGAACACTTACCTTGGNGGTGTTCTCGGCATTGAGGGTGAGGCTGGCTTAGTGGTTTCTCCACTGCTGGGTCGTGAGCTGGATTCGCTCCTTCTCCTTCTTCTCCTCTTCAGCAGCTCAGCTGCAGATTTCATCAGCGCTGGTCCCAGTCTCACTGCTCCCTCACAGAAAACACGGATCTCAGCCTCAGCAGGCGAGCGGGACCGCAGCCACGCCAGCATCCAGCTCCTCTCTCCACCACTGTGCATTCCCAGAGGACAGAGGGGGTGCCAGGAGGCAGGGGAGACCTGGGCTCAGCAAGGGGTGCCCGCAGGAATGAGGTTGTTACAACACCCCGTCACGCTGAAGGTGCCTGGAATCTGCACAAGGGAAACAGCTGAGATGTTTCTGCACAGGCAAGGGAAGCTCCTGCTCCGGGGAGAGCAGCCTGGCCAGAAGGGAGGGAACGTGGCTGGCATAAGAAGCACCTACTTAAGAGATAACCTGAAAGCCCTTTTAATATAATGTAATGGCAAAGGCAAAATGAGGCTTCAGAAGTGGCACTGGTTCCCTACTCAAGGCAAGGATGAACACTTACCTTGGATCGGTCCACAAAAGTCAGAAAAATACCATTGTGGCGTTTATTTCCTGGAAAAGCCCGGCATCTCTGCTGGCACTGTGGGATACAAAATGAATTCACCCAGCATCAGATGTGAAGGGCTCTTTTTGGGCAAAGAGGAGCTGCAGTTGTGGGAGACTTGTCCCCTATGGAATGGCCAGGAGCTGGACACAGCTCTGCCACCACCACAATTTGTGGCACCCAGTGCTGTCACCTCTTGCTCCAGCAAGGGACTGACTGCACCAAAGCATCGGAATGAAACCGAGAATTTCACAGTTTGCCATCAGCTAATAGCTGAGCAAACAGAACACAGCGCTGGTACTGGGGAAGATGCTTCCCCCTGAAGAACAGTTCTTTTAATGAGGCTCATCATAATGCTCATTAATTTGTGTACATCTGGATGTTCAGGTTGGAAAATGTGGAGGCAAATAGCTTTGTATTGTGTTGAGTCACACACACAATCGCTTCACTGCTCCTTCTCAGCCTTGTGTGGGTCAAGGAGTATTTGCTTTACTGAGAAAAACACTGCTTCTTGGAAAATATCCCACAGCTGGCAGATTCTGGGGACTCTTGACAGTGCACTGGACTGGGCAGAGACAGAGCTGTGAGGTCCTGCACCCCTCACTGCTGGGTCCCCTCCCCACTTACCCCACTGAACACATCCCAGTGCTCCCTTTCTGAGCAGGGAGGTTTGCAGCTCAGCTCTGTGCAGTGGGAACACAGCTTCTTCCCCTTTGTAGGAGCTGTCCTTCCCATCTGTGCCACAGGAAAGGTCCTTGGCCGTGTTCCTGGGGGACACCCTGATGATGTCCCCACCACGCTGTACCACCCTGGGCCCCAGGTGCTCCAGGAAAGTGGATTTGGGGTGGATGGTCTCTCCCTGGCACGGAAAGCAGGAGAAGCCTCACTCCAACCTGCCAGGCTCTCCTCCAACACAAACAGCGTCTCTGCCGGAGAGAGCCGGGTTCCCTCGCTGTCCCCAGGGACTGAGTGTTTCATCCTGGGCTTTTTCATTAGTGTTCGATGCTGGAGTTGCACAGATGCTGCCTGCTCCCCCCCAATGGCAAGGAAATTATGCACCTGGGCCAGCAGCCAGCATGCCGAGGATTTATGCTTTTCAAGGTCTTTTATTAACTTGGCAACATATGGCTCTATCCTCAGAGCATCTCCTCCACCTCCTCCACCTCCTACTCCTCCTCCTCCTCTTCCTGCTCCCCCTTCTCCTCCCCAGAATACTGGGGCTGGAGTGGGGCTCTCCTTGGCTCCCTGTGCCCTTCATGCTGGATGTGTTCATCCTTGGGGAAACAGCCCTATAAGGGTGGGTGGGATGGTAACAAAATGACATCAAAACAACGTTTTTATTAAAAGTGCATTTCAATTCCTTTCTCTTTCACGGATGCAAAATCAGCCTTTAAAAGTGCCAGTAGGGAATATTTAAGACACTGAAAGCTGTTTTCTTTTTGGCATGTACCTGGATTTGAGTAGAGACCCTCCAGAGCCAGGATTGCTGGATGCTACAGTCTGTGTGTGCATATGGGCCAGGACTTGGAAAGGGCTCCCCTTTCCTCAGTTGGTTTTTGTCTTTAAGATTCAGGCTACAGCTGCCTTCTCCCCAGCAGCAGCTTTGCATCTAGTGAAACACAGGGATGCTCCTGGAAGTGCACCGTGGAGGCAGTGGGGCCGTGGGCAAGGAAAACCATCCTCACCTCTAAAGCTTTGGGTAACTCCAGGAGCAAACCCAAGGGCTGGGATTGTGCAGGTGGAGGAGCAGGAGGGAGAACTGCCAGGGAAAGACCTCGCCAGAGGTTTCCATGCGTGATACATGTATGAGGAATGTCTAATGATGCTGAACTTCAGCTGGCTGGAAGAATGTCATACTGCTGCCTGGCTACAGCCGTGTCTCTTCCCTCTCCCAGCTAAAACATGGCTGGGTTGCATCCAGCTGAATCTCTCCTTGCCTGCGGACAAGCCCAAATACCAGCAGCAATGCCAGTCCTGCTGGTGGGTGAATTGGCACCTGCCAGGGCAGCACCCATCCCACGACATCCAGGGCGTTCTAGTGACAGTGATGGGATGCCATCAGGGACGGAGGGGAGGTTGGAAGTTCCATTTACAAGCTCGTGAACGTGCCAAGTGCTGCAAAAAGCGGCACAGTCCAGTGTGGCATGGTCTGGCCTGCTGCATCCCACCGAGCCACCAGATCTTCCATGCTCTCTGGAGAGCAGGCTCAGCTCTTTCCTTTGAACACCTGCACGTTTTCTAACCATCCTTTCCCGAAGCCACAGCCCTGTGCGCTCAGACCTGCAGGATGGGTTCATTTATCCGCGTGCCTCAAAGTGCGGAGCGTGAGGCTACAGTGGCATTTGAGTAGCGTCGAGTGCTTTCAAGAAGATTACACTCGCTGAAGTAGTAATTAATGTTTGTTTTATTATGTTCTGGGGAATGATCGTCCAACAAGATAATTCAAATAAAGCCGAGCGTGTTCCGAGTGAACGCTGCTCAAAGGCTGATTCATTGCAAACTGGCCCGTGCAAAGGACCAATAATTAAGAGAAAAGGCACAAGTAGGAGCATACTTGCCATTTATCTGCCTTTTATGTAATTAAAATGATGGAAATTATGGCTTAATGAGTGGAAATTGGATGTGCTCTTGAGAGTTTTGCGTGTCTTGTTTTCCTACAAGTGTCAGTCTCCAACCCGTGTCCCTCCAGCCGTGTCCCCAGCCTGGGGCCACAGCAGGATTGCCAAGGGCCACTTGGGGACAGAAAGCTGCTGCTGATGGTGCTGACAGAACTTCCACCTGCTGCTCCTGAGGGTCTGCACCACTCTGGGTCAGGGAATGAGGGCTGGGAGCGAGGCTTGTTGTGCCAGACTGTGGCCAAACACTCAGCACGAGCTCTGCTTCCCACGATGAACTCCTTCCTAATGTGTCATTAAATTACATACAGTGAAACCACTGTGTCACATAATATGGTAAATAAACCTGACGAAGGCAGCACATCAAGCAGCCTGAAAACCTCCTGATTTTTATCCCACAGCTGAGAGGTACAACGGGGAAAGGCTGCTCTGCCGGGATGGTGGGAGCTGCCGGTGGCACTGCCAGCAGAGCCCTGGTGGCTCCACATCACAGCCCGAGGCTCCGCAAGCTGGTACGGCGCGGTGTGTCGGATAAATGATGGGAAGAAAATTGTCCTCCATCTGTTGCAATAAATTCCACCACATTTGCTTCTCTCATTAGCTGTACAGGGGCGGAACGTGGTATTAAGCCCATGGAGGCAGAGCGGGGTAATCGGGGTGCCAGCAGGTGCCAGCACGGCCACCCCGTGAGGGCTCCCACGCTGGCAGTGCCAAGCGGACCCACGCACGCCGGCTCCCAAGCCAGGGGGTGGCTTCCCACTTCAGCTCCTCGAGGGAGCATCTTCCACCAGATGGAGCCTGCGGGCAAACGATGTGCGGCCGGGAGGACGCTGGACAAGCGAGCGGCTGTCTGTCCGTCCGGCTGCCCCGACACACAGGGCTCTGTCCATCCATCTGTCACCCAGGTGATGCCCGGAGAGCGATGCAGAGGGGTCTGTCTGTCCATCTGTCCATCTCCCATGTGGTGCCCTGAGAGTGATACAGGGCAGTCTGTCTGTCTGTCCGTCCATCTGTCTGTCTCCCATGTGGTGCCAGGCAGTGAAGGAGAGAGGGGACCTGGCAGCCCTAAGGCCAGGGATGCCATCTCAGGGTAAGTCAGTGCCAGGCATGGTGACTTCTGCCTGCACTCGGAGGGCACAGAAAGCTGCCCCACAGGAGTTTTGGGCTTCCCACGCCTCCCATGGGATGCTGAAGCTGCCTCAGTTTCCCTCTCACCCCACACGTTGTGGCTGAAGCAGGGACTCCAGCTTCAGGTGAGTTCACTTTTCTGTATCAACATCTTGCCACTTTGCCCGTTAATCCTGAGAGAGAAATGCAAACCCAAGATGGATTAAAATAAATGCCAGAGCCCAAGGAGAAATGTCAGCAGCTGGCAGGAGGTGGCAGGAGTCAGGGGCTGGGTGCCTCAGGGAGGGCTCCCACATCCCAGCTCACCTTTCCAAAGGAAACTTCTCCTAGCACATGCTGAGCTGGAGAGACCTGGAAGAAAGGCTGGTGCTTGCTTGAGGGGGTTCCCAGTCAACCCCCCCACTCCTGGGCTCTCTCCTGCCTTCTCCTCTTACTGGGAAACCTGAGGCAGAGGGGGGCAGCTCCACTCAGCTCTGCTCTCCACGCCATTTCCACATTATGCTAATGCACAGCTGTTGAATCCTCCTTCCCAGCGTGAATTCCAGCAGGTCCTTCCTCCTAAGTGGGAATTACTTCCATTTGCTGTTTTTCTTTTTTTTTTTTTTAATTATCCAGCACTTAGGAAAGTATCTCAGTGCATGGGCTGTGGCAGCCTGGTGATGCTCGGCACAGGCAGGGCCCCGTGGTGTGTAATGCCGGGGACCTTTTGTTGATGCCAAGGACTTTTTGGGGAGATGCTGAGGCCTGAGTGAAGCTGGCTGGAACATGAGGCAGCTCCGGGTGGGTGAGGGGCAGCGGCGCTAGGGGACAGCAGCAGTTCATTAATGCCAATAGAAATGGAAAGAGGATTTGGAGAGTGGGAAGGGACAGATCGGCAGTGACAGGGAATATGGAAACAGCCGACTTTTGTCAGCCTGAGGAAATCAGTACAGAGTTACTGGGAGATGCAAAGAAGACGGCTGTGATATGGGACACTGGGGACACCCAGGCTGGGGACAGCAGTGCCAGCACCACAACAGGGTTGATGAGACCCAGACTGGCTCTCCTGCCCATCATCCCTGAAATCAACCTGACCACACATACTAAAATGGCAATAAATTTCAGGGATTATGTCTCTCTGCTGTTCTTTGGAGAGGTCTTTGGTTGGATTTGAGGAGAATTCTTATTTGAACAATAGGTCAGATGTGAATTCACCTTGCTGCAGACACAGGAGCTCCAATCTGTGAGGCTTTTAGCCCTCTTGCAGAAAGAGAAAAGGAAGAAAATCCTCGCTGTCTAATTACGCTGGTTACAGGCAATCAGCCTCACAGCCATATTCCGATGACTTTTATTTGACACTGATTGATCACACTTTAATCGCCACCCAGGGCACAAGGAAAAACCCTCGTGAGAGGAGAAGTTTTGGAGAGTGGCAGCGAGCACAGGGACAGCTGCTGCGGGTCACAGCCAGCCCCTCCCTGCGCCTGGGAATCGCCTTCACGGAGCTTGGCTGAGAGCTGGGGATGCTCTGAAGGGAGCGGATCTCTGCCTGATCCGTGCCTGGCTCCGTGTCACAGTGCCTGCGGACAACAACTGCAGGCAGCAACCCACTGGGAATGGAGCTTCCAAGGGGGAGAGGAGCAGCCAGACACACCTTTGAACACGTTCCAGTATCTTTTACTGCACTGTAGCACTCCTCCAGCTGATAGCGGAGCAGCTCTCACACTGAGAAGCGTGATGGCACCGATAAAAAACGATTAGGATTTTTAAGATAGAAAAGTGCATCAATTCCGAATGCAGGCGCTGGATTTGTCGCTGCAGAGAAGTGTTATACTCACAACCTGACCATCCCGTGCCTGCTCCCAGCACCTGCAGAGCTCAGCAAGGCCACAGCACCACTTCACGGGTCTTCTCCACACTCCCCCCTTGCCAGGCAGGAAAACCTCCCACTGCAAAAGGAATGGAGAAGTGTGATGAGAAATTCTCATGTCCTGTTGAAACGCTGGTCCTTGCACACAGGGACAGTGTTGCAAACACTCAAGGACTTGCTTCAGGAATTGGCAGCTCAGCCCCCTGAGCCTTGGGACAGGTCTGCATCTCTGAAGCTGTTTCCCACACGCTGGTGGGAGTGCTGAGGGTGATTCTCTTGTGTGGCTGCTGGCCACTGGCAGGGCAGCACAGTGATGGGTTGAGGGGCAGCCCAGGCACCCTGGCCTGGGTGAGATGTGTGGGCAGCACCAAGGGGGAGCAGGGCATCCCATTTTAATGGGATGAGCCTCCTGTAGGGAGGAGCTCAGCTGACACCACAGCAGACAGGCAAGAGCACCAGGATATCCCAATGTGAGCATGATAAAGGAAAATCCTTCCTCTCCCACAGCCAAAACACCACATTTTCAGACCTGTGTCATTCAAATGACAAAAGGAGACAACCCTGGTGCCTTTCAGTAACTGTGCCTTTAAATCTGCATCCGTAATGCATCCATTAAAATATCTTTTAATGCGGCAATTGTTTGGGAACAAGTCCAAACATTTAAATATTGTGGTCAGAACATCACAGCTCAGACTCCTCGTGCCATGCTCCAGTGGAGGACTTGGGCAGGCAATCGCTTCCTTCCACGGGAAGTGTCAGCAGGGTCAGGGCTGATGCATTGTAAATCAGCGCCTTGACGGAACAGCACCGTGTTTTACTCAGCCTGCCCTCGTCAGGTTGAAATTCACGTATAATTCTACCACTGGCTGCTGGGGAAATGGCTCTCTGGGTGATAACAGCTTCTCTTTGGCACCCAAACGTGAACAGCAAACCAAACCACGGACTGGTGCTATGGCATCGCCACACTGGGAGCCCAAGGATGAGGTGGAATAAGTTTTCTTTCTCTCCTGAATATATGGCCAGCTCTGAGATCTTACAAAAACCGTATGTTCAGTGCCTCATCTTTGCCACCCCTGCACTGGCACAGGGCTCCTTGCTGTCTCAGGTGAGTTGGTGCCAGAACTGCGATATCCCTTCCAAACCTGTCTGTCCCTCCCTGTCCAGTGGCACAAGGTGATGTTTGAGGTATGGCACCCAAGGGGTGCCACAGGAAAGCCAAGAGCCTGAAAAGCTCAGAGCAGGCCGGAATTATAAAACAAATACTCAGCATCAACATCCAACAGTCAATATCCAGCATCTCGCCTTGGTCTTGGTGCAGTCCTACCTGGCTGGGGCTGCCCACGCAGCTGTGTCAGGATGAAGAGCCCAGGCAAAGCTAACCTAGAAAAGGGATAGAAAAAAAGGGAAAATCTCAGCTTTGTATTTAACAAACAGCAGATGATATGGCTGTGTCTTGTTTGCTTGGAGCCAAGCGAAACCCTGCTGCTCTGGAGCAAAACGGCGAGTTATTGAGGTGAGAAAATGCGTGGGCTGGAAGCTGACCCGCGACACCCCTCCCCTCCCGCCCACGGCTGGGTCCAGCCACCACAGGGACAGACCAGCCCTGTAACGAGCTCACCAGAGCCATTCCTCAGCCTTAGGCAAGGAAAAAAGAGAGATGTAAAAAAATATACCCAGAGTGAGAATTTAATTGTGAACTCTTGCCGGTGGAAGCGAAGCATAAACCAATAAATGGCAGAAATGTGTCTGATAAAGTATGCGAGGTGAAGATGAGAAATGTGTTGGCTGCATGTGGGAGTGTGTGGGATGATGAAAGGCTTTGGAAGTACCTACAGCAGGAGAAGGACCGTGGGGAGTAATAAACAGAGTGCTTAGCAAAGGTTTAGGGGAGCTTTCGGCTTCGGTCGTGGTGATGCTCTCGCCTTTCCCCGTGGAGAAGCAGAGCCCGGAGAGACAGACTTTGCTTGCAGGGAGAACACAGCAAGAGGGATCTGAGGGTTCTGGAGGTATCCACAGAGGAGCCTTTGCTGATGCTAGCTGCAGGCGTTGCCTGCCAGCCCTGGGTGGGTTGTACTTACCACAGGTCGGGCTGACTCTCTGGAGCTCTGCTGCTGCCCTGGATCCACCTGGGCCCCAGCAGGGACTGCAGCCCTGGCTCCAGGAGGGGAAGCTGCTGGAGCTCTGCACCCAGGGGGCTGCACCCCAGCATCCCTGATGGTGGCCTCACCAGGACCAGAGAATGAGACCCTGTAATAACCAACCCACTTTAAAAGCAATATCAAGTGCTTTTGGTTATCTGCAGCTGGGAACACACCCAGCTTCAGATATTCCAGTCTATGTAATTGAATTATTTAGGGGCTGGCATGGCGTGATGAAATAGGCTTTCTTCCTATTTTTAGGTTTCCATCTACAGGGCTGGAAATTACAGCCATTAAAATGTTCTATTAGTAATGATATATAAAGGGGAAAAAACTGATCAGACTTTTCTAGTGCACATAGAGCATTAGGATATCATTAATTTTAATGATAGAGCCCAAAATTACAAAGCTATTACAGTCATACTTGAAGTTTCCGGAAAAAAAAGAGAGAATCAGTCTAAATTGTTGTTAATGAGTAAAAAAATATTTAAATCATATTTAACGGACCTTACAATTATGGCTGATGTCTCTGTGGGCTGATGATGTCTTAGGCTGGGGCTGTTCCCTGGTGCTGACAAAACAAATGTCTGGCACAAGGCAACAGTGAGGAGAGTCCAGGAGGATTTGCTGGAGTGTTCTGCAGGGGAAGAAGGAGAGGCCACATTCCTTGAAGGGCTGCTTTTGGCCTTTTATTCCCCCTTCTCAGCCCTTGTTACAGGATTCCTGCTGCCCTGGAGGAGATTTCCAACTCCATCAGCTGCTGAGCAAAAAAAAATAATTCCCAACCCTGTGCACTCTGAAGTAGCAGCAATTAACAGCCCTTGGAGGGCTGGAGATTTTTCATCTTGGTTTTCCTTTAAAAAATAAATGACTGAGGAACAAAGTCCTTTGGGAAAGTGGAGGGGGGAAAAGAAGAAGGTTGGAAAGATGAACCCTCGAGAAGCTTTGTGCTCCCTGACCCACTGGTGTGAGGGGAAGGGATGCAGCACCCGGGAAGCAGCTGGGATTTCCCTGACCTGCAAGCCCAGGCAAGGGGACTGCGTGCTGTGCCGATGGGAGCTGGATCCTGGATTTATTTGAGACATGCTTGCAATAATTCAACAAGCATCCCCTGGCCCGGGAGCAGCGACACAGCCGAGTCTCTCCGGAGCAGGACTGTGACCGAGGGACAATTTACTGCCTTGTCCTCAACAGCTCCAGTCATCTCTAAGTCACCAAACCCTTGACTTCCTCGTGGAAGAAAGGAAAAGCTTTTTTCCAAAGGAAAATCCCTCTCTGCTGAACCTCCCACAGCTCCTGTTTGCTGGCAGCTCTCCCAAAGCCCCGTGAAACACCTGAGCAGAACACCTGCAATAACTGCACAGGCTCATAATGCTCTGTGTGACATTAAGGCTATTTTCCAGGTTCCTGCTACTTGAGACGCTGCAATAGAAGGGTCAAAAACTTTTCAAATTCATTAGGCCTCAAAATAGCTGCCTCGTTAAGCACCGCGGAGACGGCCGATAATGGGAGGCGAAGCAGAGCGCCCCGGAGATTGGATGTGCACACCAGGCTGATAAATGGCTTCTCTGTGGCTATTCCAGAGCCGGCAAGGGGAAAAATGCCATCCCACGGATGAACAGGTCTGGAGTTTAGTACGACAACTCTGGAGCTGCCTTGGCTGGAATGAAACATCTCTGCCTTTGCCTTGAGGCAGCAATGTGACCTTCGGGAGGGGGGCTGCAGGAAAGCAGCCAGAGGCCGGGAGGGATCAGCCTGGGATGCAGAGCCTCTCCATCCTTCCTCATGTGCATTAAAGCAGCCCTGGTGCCTTGGCCTTGGACGGCTGTGATCTCAGCACGAGGGCTGTACCTGCATCCCTCCCATAGGTTTAAATGATGTTATGTGTCAATCTGACCTCTGCAGAGCACGAAGAGGAGCCACGGCCTCGTGTCCTGCACCCCCAAAGGGTTTCCACTGAACTCAGCTCGGTCAGCACCGGCTGCAGATCTGGGATGTGCAGTACACCAGGGCACTGAACTGCTATCCCCTTCCTGATGGATCAGAGGGAGGATGAAGACAGACGTTTTCTCCGACCAGGGTAATAGAGTCAGCAATTCCACTTGGATAAGCACATGGATTTTATGTCGTCCCTGCGCAGCACTGAACAAAACACGCCGGTGG
Source organism: Aleadryas rufinucha (assembly GCA_013397815.1). Taxonomy (NCBI): domain Eukaryota; kingdom Metazoa; phylum Chordata; class Aves; order Passeriformes; genus Aleadryas; species Aleadryas rufinucha. Next base: position 190,591 of record VZTH01004401.1, on the reverse strand, counting down.
CAGAAGACGCACAGCGCTCTCTGCGGAACAGTATTCCCTACATGGCAGCTTGCTCCTTAAGAAGAAAGCACTCGAACACTTTGGAAAATAGGAAGATCCCAAAGCTGAATTTTAGAGTGCTCATCTCGCAGCTCCCAAGTTCATTACCAGCAGCAGCGAGTGCCGGGTGGCACCGGTCCAAGCAGTGCTTAGCAAGCACATCACTTGGAGTGGACCCACAGTCTCAGAGTAGTTGGAGGTGTTACTCACGTCCTAAAAGTTCAGCTTCTGTCAGGGTTTTTAATGCTGGTGTTTTTTTCACTTTCTTTTTAACCCCAAGACTGGCACCAGCTTCGTTCTCAGACTCACTCTGTCCTTGTGAGGCAGCTGAGGCTGGGGGTCCCATTGTCCCGCACCATCCTGAGGCTCTTCCTTGGGCTCTGCCAACAGGATTTTCCCCACTTGTCCTCATTCCACAACACCAAGGTGTTTTCCAGTTTTTGGAAAGCAGAAACTGAGATAAACACCCCCGACCCGTGCACGTCCTTCTTGTGATGCTTCTCCTGCTGCTCCCACTGTTCAGTGGTTTGGGCATCTCCTTTGGAGAGTGCTTGGAAAAGGAAATCACTTTTAATGAGGAGGCTGGGGGAAAAGACGGCATTCTGGGCGATGCACATGGGAGAGCTGCCCAGCTCTTGGGGGGAATGGGCTCCCCAGCAGCCAGCGGGAGCAATCAGGGACAAGGCCTTCCCCTCTGGAGTGGGCACAGTGGGCAGGCGGGGAGGAGTCAGTGGGAAGCCAGGGAGACTTTGGGTTTCTTCTTGCAACTACACTGAGGCTTGCCTCTCTGAAGGCTGGCAAAGGGAGTCCGGGAGCTCTAGGATTGGAGCCACCCAGCAGCGAGGCTTTCTATCCAGTTTTCCCTAAATTTGCACAGCTGATGCTCCTGCTGTCCGCAGCCATCCCTCCGAGTCAAAACACCTCCCCGCAGCATCCTTCCCCGTGGTTCTGCGCGACCTCCCGACAGCGCCGGCGTCCTTGTCAGGGAGGGAAGCGCGAGTCTCCTCTTCCTGCCCTTGCCTCTGCTGAAATTCAGGTGAAAGCTGATTTTGGCACGGAGCAGGGCCGCAGGGCACACTCTGGCTCAGCCGCCCTGTCCTGCCCTGCCTCTCCTCAGAGCCGTGGGGCACACAGCTCAGGATTTCAGCCCAAACCCGCCCTGGTTCGCCGTGCAGGAGCCAGCGAGCGCCACGATACCTGCAAATTCGGGCTGAGCTTCGCCAAATCTATTTGCTTGATCAGATTTATGTAGCAATTCCAGGACGAGGTGAATAATGAAAATGACTCATGAATATTTCATTCTTATAAATCACATAATTCATATCTATTCACAAATATTTGCTTTGCCTTATAAACCGGATGAATAATTTACAGAAATACGGAGCAACTATTTTAAAGGAAATATGAAATCCATTGACTACATTAATCAACAAATATTATTCAACTTTTACGGGTTCAGCTTGCTGACAGGCACATTCCCTGTTTATGAGAGGAGCTGGAACAGCAGATGACATTACCCATATTAAAATACGTGGAGATGGGGCTCAGTTCTCCCCACGACAGTGTATTTCCATACTTACCTGCTCAGTTTTGGTCATGGCAGCTGGGGCAGAAGCCCCAGATTTGTGTTACCACGGGGGCTGTTTGAGGGGAGAGAGGTGTAGGAGGGTGAAACAAGTGCTTATTGATCCCACTTTTTCTTGGCTGGCAGCTCTGACAATAAGTAGTAAATAAACTGTTAATTTTTCTAATTTTTCCAGTAATTCCCTCAATTATTGAGCTTTTTTGAAAAAATCAGCTGCTTAAACAGAGTATTAAGTGACTGCATTAATCCACCTGTATTTCGATGATAAAGTGATTAATCTGACTCATTTAAATACTGTGATGGTTTGGTGATGAATGTCCTGACTGCAAAAAGGGCTCGATGGCTGGGCAGGCACGGGGGATGCATGGGGACAAGCACAGCCCCCATCCCACAAAGGTCACCTTGACTGCTCCAAATTCATCATCAAACAGCTCCATGGCAGTGGCTTGCGGCGTTCCCATTCTGCTTCACCTTGGATGCTTGGTCTTGGGGAACTCTCCTGGACTGGAAGCAGAGGGGATGGCCAGCACCGGAGGCACCTCACATCAACACATCACATCCACGCTGGAGATGCTGTGGAGCAAGACAGTCCATCAGGGACGGGGCAGGAGCTGAGGGTACAAGGACACTGTCACCTCACGTTTCTGCAATCCAGGCACCAAAGAGTCTGAGAACTTGCAAGGAAAATCATGGGGAAATCTGTCTGATGGAGCTCTGGAGGGCAAAGCCCCCTCTGCCCCCCAGAGGTGCCACTCACTGCTCTGGGGGGAGTCTAAGTGCCTGAGACACTTGGCGGCCATCCCGATGTGGGAAAACCTCTGGCTTTCACATGGGAAACCGGGAACAACAGAGAAAGAGCCTGGTCTACTGCTTTCTCCTCTCCTTTACAATGCAGTAACAGGGCGAGGAGGGATGGGGCAGCTTTGTGATGCCTAAATTAAACAGCTCCTAAGAGCCCCCCAGCCAGAGCTAAGCAGGAATGGGGTGCAAATGTCAGTGTTTGAGCTGGGTCCCTGAGGAGTGCGGCCAAGGCCAGCATGGATCCTGACATTCCGTGCTGGTTTCTGCACCCCAAAGCAAGCAAAACTCAACATCCTTTTTAGTATTCCTACCACTGGCAGCCTGTCTTCCAAACTATCCATCTGTAACATTTGTAGGGCTATTAAGAGGGAAATACAATTTCATAGTCACAGATAAGAGATTAGACAGATCAATTCCTCCCAGCGACACGGGCTGGGAGAGAAAACTCAATTCCAAATTGCAGTGGAGGTTTTTGTTCTCCTGCTTTATTGAGCTGTGGGTCCTGCCACCAACTTTCCTGGTTGTTTCCTCATTAAGAGCAACATGTTCATGACTGATAAGACAACCAGATGTGCAGTCAGGAGGGGAATCCTGGCTGTGGGGAATCCTTTGGGATGAAGGAGGCTGAGCCCTCCTCGTCAGCCATCCATCTCCCGCTTTGAAGCAGCTGTGGCAGAGTGCCTTCTTCCCTTGCCCCCTTTCCCATCTCTGGGGTTTGAGCTGGGGATGATTCCCCCCGGGAGGGTTGTGGCTGCCCGATGGAGCCCGTTTGGGCGCGGGGAGCACGCGGTGCGCTGGCACGAAGCACGTGGTGCGCCGCGGCGGGGAGCCGAGGGGACTGTTACCGTACAACATGTCACACTGTGCTAGGCTGCGAGACGAGAGGCTGTCAAAATATTTAGCGGCAGAGAAACTGAAACCTCTCCATCCGACGATGGGGAATTCCACACAAACAGCTCTCAAAAAATCCCCCGGTGTTTGTGGAAAGGGCTGGCAGAGGCGGGCAGAGCCTGGCGTGACCCAGAGCCAGCCAGGGGCGGCTGCTCTCCGAGGTGCTCGGTTTGGATACGGACACCACCAGTGGCTTTGGGGCAGAGCAGCTTATGCACAACTCTTTGGAGGATGATGGGCTTGGCCAGTTGGTTTTGTGGCCCCAGCACCCACGGAAAACCTCTGGCTTCTCCCAGCACTGCTGGCAAAGGGCGTTGCCGATAGCTCCTGCAGCAGTCGGGGGAGTGGGCGATCTGGGTGCGAGGGGAGAAAGCAGAGCCAGTCCACAAAGGCTGGGAAAAGGACAGGGACACTGCTAAGAGAGCTGTAGGATGGTGAAAGGGCACCGGTCTCCCAGGACCTGAGTCATCCCAAGGCACCGTGTGCTCCTCACACCTGCACGCGGCAGCTCTGTGCCAGAGAACCCTGAATTATTTATAGCTTGTTATCATCCCCCAGGTATTATTTGTGTAACCATTAGTTTCTGTAAAGTGTATGAAAGAAGCTGTAAAACATCAAGCATCTCCTCACTTCACCTGGGAGCTGATTATTTTCCTGCCTGATTTACCAAGCTTCAGCTCAACAGCTTTAACCCTTTGTGACAGAGGCGTGCGAGCACTTCAGCGTCCTGTCAGCCCTCAACTGCTCCCCCAAGCAAAGCCTGGATCTTCATCCCCATGCACAGGGCAGTGTGGGACTCAAAAACCTGCTACCAGTGCTGTCAGTGAGGGGAGAGCTGGAAGCTCCCACGGTGGAAGAGTTTATCCGAGCAGGAGCAGCTCTTGACTGAAAAGCTGTGGCTCTTCTCTGGATAAATACGTTTTTTAAAATAATGATTTATTCAACAGTATAATGAATTCAGTGCCTTTTAAATGTGACAGTGGATAAAATACATCGGCCTTCCGCAGGCGTAAATGTCATCTGGAAAGATCAGGCTTTCTCTTCCCTCCCCCGCACTCGTGGGCAGTCCTTTAATTCACTGCTCTTTTTGCAGGGGCTCAGGGCAGAGCAGGACTGGTGTAGCCGTGGGGCACAGAATCTCCACATCCCTGTCCCTGAATCCCTGCACCCTCACATCCCCATGTCCCACAGCGTCCCTGCCCAAGCCTGACGAAGGGGAATCAGGGGAGAAGTGCTCGGGGGGAGAAAGGCAGACCCCACAAAGTTCAGGGGGCTGCCAGGGTGGTGAAGGCCTTGTAGGGGGTTTCAGAAGATGGCAATGTGCTTCTCTTCATGCCCCAGTCAGCAAAACCAAGCAGAATTACACTTCAGTGTACGTAGAGAGCAAACCAAAAAATAAAATAGAAATGACAAAGCTGACTAGCAAATAGCTCTGAAACTCACTTAGTACCGACGTGACAAGGGGCTCGGACAAGGCTTGAGAAATAACTCTATAAAGTGAGCACTTTAGAAACCAAATAAACTGTTCCAGAGACACAAAACAATTACCCCAAGCAAGCTCATATCGATTGCAGGCACCAAGCCAAACTAACAGCACGCAGGCCCTCGTGCCAGCCGTGCCCACTCGGCACCCGCTGGCCCCAGCAGCTTCCCCACCATTTTCTGTGGGAGAGAGCAGCCTAAAACCTGAGGAGAAGACAGGTGAGAGCAGCAGGAGAGAGGGGCAAAAGGGAAACCACAGGAGAAAGCAAAGATACAGAAAATACAGAGAAAACTGTAGAAGCAGTGGCATAAACATGACCAGGATCTGCCCAGTGATGCTGATTAAGCAGAGAGGAGTCCCCACCTCTGACATCCCCAAATATGATCTTTTGGGGTGTTATTTCCCATGCAGGCACCATTCCCACTGAGGTTTGTACATTTTCTTCCTTCCCAAACTGTTTTTCTTCTCCTCTTCCTGCCAGGGTTGACGTTGGCATTTTTGCAAGGATGATTTTTTTGCCATCCCTGGTGGTCCTTTTGTCGTCATCATTTCCCACATTAATCCCCTCCTTGCTCTGTGAGGGGCTCTGGGCTCAGCTTACCACTGGAAATTGCTAAAAAACTGCTGGAAATATAAAACTCATTAAGAAACATGAAAAAAAGAACACTTTTCCTCTAAAATAATTTAACTGATTGGATTAACAGCCATTGGCCATCCCAGGGCTGCAGGGTAGAGTCTGGCCATCCCCACCCATCACCCAGCTGTCCAGAAAGCTGCTCCCTTGGTCACAGCTCCACAAAGCAGCCTTTCCCTCCCTTGGAGAATTGAGGAGCCTCTGGAAATGCACACCAAAGGCACAAAACCCACGAGCAAAGTTCTCAAGTCTTCACGCGGGTGGGTTTGGGAGAGGGTAGCAGAGAGGGAAACAGCACATCGGGCAATGCTGCTGGCACTGCAGACCTGGCTGGAAACAAAAATAGCATAAAACCTCAATTTCTGGCTTTTAGTGCCAAGGGATAGGCATGAAAAGTGGGATGTTCAGAGGCACCTCAGCTGTTCCCCACCATGGCAGGGAGGGGATGCCCTTGGCACACTGGGCATTGCTCCCCGGGAAGCGCATCCGCACCGCCGGCCGCCCGCTGAGCAGCTGCCCTGCCAAAAGCAGCAGCTGGTACACGGTAAAAAACAAGAAAAAAAGCCCACATTAAAATGTTTTTCTTTCAGATTACCGAAGCAACTGTAGCAAAAACTTCACATTTAATATGCGTGACCTGCTCCGTGCTCTCCACTAGAATAAATTGGTGGAACATCCTGCACAGCCAAAGCATCAGGGGGTGGGGCCAGCTGCAAATGCCACGGGAAAAAAACTCCGAGTAAAGTTGACACATAAAACGTGGACCAATGTTCTCATCTTGGCCAACAGACTTTAGATGGGAAACCTGATCATGGAGAACAGAATATGTGGGAGCTGCTGTGGCCCAAGCCAGATCCATAAGGGAAGGGGGAAGTGTGGGGAGCACTCCCAGGAACACGGGCGAAGGCAGGAGCCTTTATCAGCTGTTCCATTAAAAATCTTCTGCCAAACATGGTGTTTTCCAGAGCTCCCATTTAAAGGTGTGTTGTAGCTTGCAGCTTCCTAATTACCTTGGATGTTCTGCATAATTTTTGTTTTTAATTTCAGATGGGAAAAGACCATAAACTTGCTAATTAATTACTTTTTAGCCCCGGCGCATCAACTGAAGCACACACTTCACACACAGCGTCTCCTCTCCACAGCACTCCACGGGAGACGTCCTCTGTGCCGAGTGCTCCAGCAAGTGACTGTGTTCACAGGGATTCCACCAAAAACCCTGGGAAATGAAGGAAGGAGAGAACAAGGAGCCTGGTAACCCTATTTTTGGCTTTGGCAGCAGCTGCCCACCAAATGCAGCCCCTTGCAGTGCTGTGCCCGGCTGCAGTGGAGGCTGCTCAGAGCAGGGACCGTGGCTGGGGGACATCAGCTGGTGATTGATGGATTTCACATTTCAAAAGCCTGTGAGTTGCCCAAGAGAAAAAGTTTATGGAATCTAAAGCAGCCAGAAGCAAACCCAGGGTAAAAATAATAAACTAAAAAGGCAAAAAGGCAGAGGAAGGAGCTGGCACTGATGGAAGGATTGCCCGCTCCCAAACCCGCCACCCAGGGCTTGCTCCTGAAGGTTCCAGATACCTCGGCATGTTTTGACACTCAGCTCTTCTGTATCTGGTGTTCCTAAGCTCCCTGCTGTCTCCTTCCTCCCTGAAAACCTCCAGCTTGGGTTTTCCTGATCCCATCATGGTCCATGCCCAGGGACCCTTTAGTTAAAGGCTGGGCAGGATGATGAATTGAGAGGGGAATTCGAGGGAACATTCAAACTACCTGGGCAGAAGAGAGAGTGGCTGCTTGGCACACTGACCCGGAGATTTTCTTTTCCTTTGCTTTTTGGAATCATTCATATTCTCAGTGACTTTGAAAGCAAACAGACAAATGTAAACAACAGGATTTTGAAAAATTGTTGCTATGTGAAAACAGATAAGGTTTAATTTCCTTTAATTCCTGGTGAATGGGTGTTGATGAGAGGTGGGAGCTCTGTGGCCAGAGCAGGGCTAACAGGAGACATGTCTGCACCAGTGATGAGAAGGGAGCCCAAGCTCAGTCCTGTGTGGGGCTGCCTGAGAGTCGCTATCCCCATCCCACCCCAGATCAGTGACACCTGGATTGGGATGGCAGAGCAGGGCTGGGGACAGCTCAGGGCTGTGAGTGCAGCACAGGGAGCCCCTGGCCCACGGCTGGTCCCTCCTGGCACCCCCCACCCTGCCCCACGTGCTGCCAGAGCCCTGTAAGCTGTTTATGCCCCTCGCTCCCCATCAATCATTTTTTCATACAGTTGGAAGATTAGAGCTCCTCATACACTACCTCCAGTCCAGCTTGTCACGGGAAAACTCCAGGGAGAAATTCACGGAGATGTATTAAAGCCATCCAACACTTTCTCCATGGCAACTGGGACCGGCGCAAATCCCATCAGCCCTGCCTGGAGCAGGATGGAGCCTCTGCAGCTCTTCCAGCCTCCCAGATAACGGCAGATACAGGGGAAACATCTTCATTAGCTGGAGATGCCTCCCAACCCTCACACACAATAACCTTTGATTAACGCCAGAGCACTTACCACTTATGAAATACATCTGTCTGAGGATCCCTGGCCTTTTCCCACTGTGTCTGAGGGATCCTGTGTTCACAGGCGAAGTTCCAACAGCTCCAGCAGGGAGGGGGGAGAAGTGATGTAGGTGGGCAGGGTGTGCTCACAGGGGCCACTGACCTGCCTGGCAGAGACCTGGTGAGAGCATGATTGTACCAGCGCACAATTAACACCGCTGTGATTAGTTCTCAGAGCCTTGCTCTTTTTGCAGTGCCACCCTCAGCATGGCTGGGAGCCCCTGGACAAAGTGGGAGAGGGAGTTCCTGCTGCAAGGAGCACATTTCAAATGTTTCATACTAAAAGTTACGGCCGCAGTGGGTGCTGAAAGGTCTTTAAAAATAGCTCGAGGTCTGTATGTGCACATTGAGAGCGAGAGGGATGTCCTACATTTCCCAGCTCGCTTAATCCCTCTGCCTGATGACAAAATCCCTGCTCATCCTCCTGGCAGGTGAGCTCCCAGCTCTGACTTGGAGAGGAACCTTCCCATAATTAAGGGCACCACCATTCTCAGTTAGCCATGGGTTTGGAGGTCTCACAGGGTACCCCAAGCAGGGCACATCTGGGCTGCTGGAGCTGGATGGGCACTCTCTGGAGCTGGGCTGGTCTCCACACACAGCCACGCCAGGTGTAACACTGGCACGCCACCGCCTCCATCCCGCTGCTTGCACAAAGCCACAGGGACAAGGGGACAAGGAATGGGGCTTGGCTATGCTTGGAATGATGGTGTCCACCCCAAATCCCTCCTCTTTGAGGGAAGGCAGCTGTTTGAACTGCTGCAACGAACGTTGCTGTGACTCAACACACACCAAACTGCGCGGGAGCCGAACCCTTTGAAGTCTGCCATGTCCAATCCATTATTAATCACTGTAAATCTGGTATAATCTCTACAAGCATATTCTGCTCCCTACAAACAGGCTGGTGCCAAGTTGCTCCAATAAATCCTGCGTCAGGGCAGCTATTGTATCTGCTCTTCAGGCAGCATTTCCCAGCAGGAATATTTAAACAATAACACTCTCTATTTGGTGCAGTCACTTTTGTTTCAGAAGACTACGGTCTAACGTGTAACAGATTTAGAGTTTATGGAAAGCCTGGGATTTATGGCGCGCTTTCTTTCCAATGCATTTTGTATCTAATAATCCCTGCGAGGCATTAAATGTCTCCATGTGGGTTCCTCACTTCATGCTGAAGCAAGAAAACTCTGTTCTTCCCACCTAAAACTTAATGGTAAATTCTGGAGGTTCTGCTGAAGAGGACCACTGCAGAAGAAGCAAAAACATCCCTTGCCCATGGACTAGGAATTACTCTGGAGGGCTGGGATGGCCCATGGAGAAAGAGAGGAAGAGCATGTGCACGAGGAGCACCGGGGATGCTCACACACAAGGCAAGACTCAGTGTATGGACTGACCAGTTCCCCACCAGCAAGAGACACCAACCAGCCAAAGCACCCCAAAATGAGAACAAGCCAAAATTTCAACCCCAAAAGAGTCACTGGCCAGAAAGGGCCAAACACAAGGTTAGGAAAACAGAGCCCCAGATTGTGCAAAGGGAAATGGAAGAGAAGGAAGTTTATACCAGGAGCTGCTCTACATAAACATAAACAGGAATTTACTATTTCCATCCCGGCCCCCTCACCCGTGTGAGCACCTGCCAGTGTTTGCTTTGAGCGAAGCCGGTGTCCCAGAGGAACTGAGAAGCTCCAAGGTTCAACAGAGATCCTGATGTTTCCCAGACAAGTGAACCTCCTCCCACAGGTGTGTGGCTCGGTGTGTCAGCCTCTCGTGGCACCAGCAGCCCTCGTCTCCCTGCTGGCAAACATTGGCACTGACCAGCTCCCGGCAGCACAGCTTCCAGGGAGTGGGGAGAGAGTGTGGGATGCTCCAGGGGATTTCTGGATCTGCTGCCTGGGGCACAGCAGCCGGCCTGGGGATGCCTGGCTGCTGTAATCCAAGGGCCAGCTCCAGATGGGTCTTTAGGGAAGGTTTAACCGCTGCTGCTGGCCACAGGGCCAGCACTCATCCTCGTCTGGGAATGCATGAGAGCCCAACCAGCTGGGAGGACACTGTCAGCCCCAGCAACAGCTGGTTTGCTCTCACTGACAAATGAGTTGCCGATCCAAAAGCCATTTAGTCTGGGCACAAAGCATCGAGGACCTGTGGCTGGGGCTGAGGCACTCCAGGAGCCGAGCAGAGGGCGGCTGTGGCAAATTCTGCTTCCAGGCACTTGGTTCTCACTTGACTTCCTCCACTGGCAGCTCACAGCCAGCTTAACACTCTCCAAGAGGAGCGGTGAGTTCCTGCCCGTGCCAAGGACTCTGGCCAGAAAAGACTTTTTTCCTCCCCTGACGCTGCTCATTAATTTTGTTTGTTTTCCTTTTTTTTTTTTTTAAAGCTTTTGCTGGCTCCCCAATTAGGAGGGGATTAAAAAAGCAAAAGAAGGAAAACTTGAGGCACAGAGAATTCAGCTGGATCTCTCGTGGGGGCAGTGGGGACTGCTGAGACACCAAACCCTTTCTTGGTGACAGTGTGGGCAGCCAGGCCACCATGTCCTCACCTCCCTCCTCCTCGTGCCAGCATAACTCGTGCTGTGCCTTGCCTGCATTGATAAATCAGCAATAAAATCATGCAGGAACCCCAAGCTGGATCGATTTATTTCAATATTTCTGACACAGCTGCTGCAGGAGCCACGGAACCAACAACACAATTTCCTACCAGAGAGTCAGTGAGATGTTGGGCATAAATTACCCTGAAATGCCACAGCTAACGAGGCTGCACCCAGGAAGGTTCCTCTCCCTTTTTCTCACATTGGAAACACTCCAAGATAGCAAAGTGATGCAAGAACATCATGGCAAAACCTTTCCAACAGGATCGGAGGTGGTTCCCCCACTGATGCTGTGGGGATGGAACCGGGGTGCCCAACCTCAGAGCGGTGTTTTCCTCCCTCATCCCCCATCTCTGCAGCTCTGAGGCCGGAGCACGTGGCTAACGACTGAAAATCAGAATATTAATGTTCACCTTTCAGGGAGTAGTTGGATGTGCCGCTTCCAATGAGGAAGGGTATTAATTTCAATGCTCGTAAGAGCCGTCTGAGACAGTTTCCATCATGATCGCGGAGCTGTCTGCTGGCAGCCAAGACCAAAGAGTAGATTTTTCTTTTTTCATTTACGATAAGACAAATACACCTCGTACTCCTGCTCTTGTTGAGCAGATTTCCAGCTGGAGTTCATCACTTCTTCCCACTCCTCTACAGCTGGAATCCCTCTCAAAGCCTGTTTGGAGCAGCGATTTTGGTAAATAACCTGCTGGGGGTATTCCCTTTGGTTCAGCACGTACACAACCACTTCTAATGGTTCAAATCAGGATTCCCTGTGGTGCAGCAATGACTAATTGCATCTCCTGACACTCCCCTGCTTCAAGCCCGGCTAGCTGATTGCAAGCACTTCGTTAGTTTGCTCTCCCAGCCATACCTGATGGCCTGGAGAGTGAGTAAAGCTGGCAAATGGGCTGCACATCCCACCAGGTGTGACAGGGACCCCAGCTCAGGAGTGGGAGGGCTCGTCATCCGAGGGTGCCACCCTGCAAGGGCACACGCCCTTCTCTTTCGTGGCACTTGACAAAATTCATGTGCAGAAGGAAACGAGGGGAAGGCCGGAGCAGGGGCTGCAGTAACGACACGGATCGGCTGCAGTAACGAGCTTTTCCAAAAATATCTCTCCTCGGTCGGAGATGCTCTATTTTTAGAGCTCGGGAGTATCACACAGACAAGCAGCAGGGTCAATGTGTACCTTTAAACCTCTGAAATGCCTTCGCCCTTGCACAAGCACCTTGGTGTTCCAGCTGGATATCAAACATACCAACAGACACCTCTGGTGAGCATGGCTGGGAGACCTGGCTGTCACCTCCCCCAGAGCCACGTGGGCAGGGCAGCTCAGGCATGACTGGACACTGTCTGTCCCATGGATCACTGACACTTTTACCCTGAGCAGTTGATACAGGTCTGTGAAAAAAAACCAAACCTGTGATTGAAAACCTCACAATGAAATCTCCAAGTGGGGAAATTGCCATTCTGTGATTTTTGTATCAAAGATGTCAGCACTCGGGCCGAGAAGTGACTCCCTGGGTGTCTGGATCCTTTCCCCCACTCCAACAGATGCAGCAGAAAAGGGCAGGTCCATAAAATCATCATGGACCTGAGAGCTGCTCGACAGCAATGGAAATAGGGAATATGACAGTCAGAGCCGTAGGACTCCCGTGCCTGCATAGTGAGCTGAGCACACGGGGTATAAAATTAAAAATCCAACTGTTCTATTGTTAGGAATAAAAAACGTCATTTGCATGTTAAAACACCTCGACTTACAGCAGCAATTTCTCTCTTTAACTTTCCTGGTTTACCCAGTTCCCAGGATGAATAATGCAATGGAACTCCTCAGCAGCCACACAAGTGAAAAAATTCAATAGGACTCCTATTTCCCCTCTAAACCTACACATCTTCTGCAAGAAGCCTTTCCACTGAGACATGGAAATCCCTGCTGCCAACGCCTCTGAAAGAGCTTTTTAACAGAGAAGGTTGGGGAGGAGCTGCCAGCCCCAGTGATAAACCCTGTTTGCCCAAATCCCAACTGCCTCTGCAGAGTCATGTTAACCAGACCTTGCATCGCTTCCTTTAGGAATAAGCAAATTAGCTCATGGGGGAAAAAAGATTATCATCAATGCGAGCCTGACATCTGGAAGCAGATTACATCAAATTTGAATAATCTAGGTGACATTTCAATTTAAATTGTCCTCGCGTCTGAAGAGGAAAGAGAATTAAGTGCAAACTCATCGATCGGTGCCCTGCGGCTGAGCCGCTGCAATGAGCATCCTCAGACCCAGCGGAGACAGGAGTGCCCCCCCGGCTGCTGCACCTCCTGGGTGCCCCCCACCCCACCACCGCTTTGCTCACCAGTTCTGCCCATTCCTCACCCACTCCTGCCTTTTCCCAAACTGCAGGGGCGGCTCAGCTGCCATCTGGGGCAGCACGATGTCCCCAAGAAGCAGGTGCAAGGGGAAAGGCTGGTGCTCTCTGTGGTAGAGCAGGGACATGGTGTGCCCAGAGTCCATCCCATTATCACAAATTCTGGGAGATATTCCTGCCTTTTTCTCTGCCACCAATTCAGTGCAGAGTCAGAGGGAAACACAGCTTTCCCTGGGCTGGGAGACTTGGCTCTGTGAGGAATAGGAAGGCCTTTCCGCTCTGAAACACACAGAGAAAGCAAGGGCATGTAGGCACCAAGGAGCAGCTCAGCTTCTGATGAGGGGATTTAAAGCCTCACCCTCTGTCATCCGAGCAGCTTTCTCTGCAGCTGAGTTCAGCTGCTGCACCCACTCCCACAGTCCTGCTGGTCCTGCTCCACAGCTGGGAATTGTCACTTCCCCACTGCTGCAAGACAGAGGTAGGGGCTGGGCAGGGTTTCCTCTATGTGCAAAGGGAGCCACATACAAAATGACATGGAATATTTTGGGTTCCATGTCAATTAACCCACAGGCAAGTGATCTGTGTGTAGGTGATGTACACAACCTGCTCACCAGAGGTAACAATCCTCCTCTTGTTGGCATTTCCCAGCATTTAGTGCTTTTTACTTTTATTATGCACAAATCTTCCACCAAGCTCAGTGAAAACACCTCACTGGCTTTAACCCACACCTATTTACAGGAGAATATCGTGATCCCAGCACGGGTCAGAAGGATGTGAAAAACGTTTTTGAAAGCAGCACCACACAGACATTGAGGAGCCACCTTATCATTGCTGTCACCTCCACAGAGACACCTCAGGGACACAGGAGGACCTGACCTGAGCCCTCCCGCAGCTGACAGTGTGAAACAGTTCACTATGACAGCACATTTCAGTGCTTGGGATGTTTGGGAATTCCACTGAAAGTGAGAAACTCCATTTGCAGGAGGTTCAGGGCCGGAGGCCCCGGCTGTGCCTCACACCAGCGCTGCTCCAGGAACAGGCGTTTTCTATCAATGCAAATTTTTTGCTTGCATTAGAAAATAAAATAATTTCCATTTATACATGTTTAATGAGAATTTCAAAAGCGTATAATGCAGCTAATGCTTCCAGGCTGTGTGCAGGCATCTGGAGCTGGAGATGAGGGGGTCTGCTGCACCGCTGGATCCCGGCCCACAGCTGGCCTCTCCTATCCCCTCCCAAGCTCACCGCTTAAGACGTGAAAAGCATCTGGGTCCCTGAGCGCCCCCTGCCCAGCCGCCCGTGGCAGCAAACGGGTGGGTCGGCTGAGCTACGGGACCGAAACTCACTCATTAACAAGCTGTTAAATAATTAATAAGTTTATATGTAATTGCTTCTGTGTACATAATCTCGCATTTTTCAGAAAACTATCATCACTTTTCAGTTAGTTCCACTTGAGGAAACAAGGGCTCCTGCTTTCACTTGAGCAGATGAATATTTATGTTTGAGCTTGTTCTGTCTGGGGCTGAGGAAAACCAGATTATTGGGCTTCCCAGCGTGGGGAAGGTGGGTGGTGGGCATGGCACGTGCTTGGCTGTCACTGGTGCCCATCGGCCCCTCCAGACCTCCCACCCCAGCTAATGGGTCTCCAAAGTGCCTGAAAATTTGGCCAGAGAAGCTGTTGATGTCCCATCCCTGGAAGTGTTCCAGGACAGGTTGGATGGGACTTGGAGCAACCTGGTCTGGTAGATTGTGCCATTACCATAAATGTGCGGGACCTATATGGGACCAGGAGTGCTCGTCTGCTCCACCTTGGAGGAGCATCCTTCAGAAAAGCCCAGCTGCCCAGTCCTATCATTTATCCACATGCTGCTGAAATGAGCCACCAAAGTGGTTGTGGGAGTGTTTTAGGTGTGAAGAGTCTGCAAACGGGAGGGTTTGGGAAAAGCTTTGTTCCCTCAGGAGTGGTGGAGGTGGCTGGCTCCCTCATGGGGTGCAGATCCATGCCTGTGGAATGATGTGACTCGATGCCAAAGCAGCCTGAGCTGAACAGAAACCTTTTGGTCTCAAAATATTCCTCCCTTGTTTTAATGCCACAAGTTTGTGGCTTGCTGCTCCTCAGCTTCCACGCCGTGACAAGTCCTTCAGCAGCCTCAGCTTGCCGTGGAAACCAAATATTTTGACTTCGCTGTTTATTCCCGGTTTTTAAAGTGTGCTCTGAGTGAATAACAAATATGTTTTGTGAGGCAGCTGGTGCTTCTTCCTGTAACGTACAAGGTAAGAGAGAAACAAACATATTTGCTTTTGCTCCGTCTATTTATCCAACAATTGTAGCTGCTGTTTTAACGGTACAAAAATGTAATTACTGCACGCGTTCTCACCAGCCCTAATTAGCAGCATGCTTAAGCATACGCTTAGAGACACTGCTGCTCCATGGCAGGGAGAATCCATGGGATTCTCAAGGGCTGATGGGGCTGTGCCCTCGTGGGTCACCTTGTACTGATCGAACGCCGACATTTGCGCACCTTAAAATCCTGGGATTTATTTTTATCCCGACCAGCGTGTGGCCATAGGAATCCCCGACACCGAGAGTTGCATCTGCCCCAGAGACCTTCGCACGTGGGAGAACACCAAAGGGATCCAGCACAACGGGCAGTGATGGAGCTTTACAAAGGGTCGTGTACCTCACTTGTCCGTAATCGAGGCTTTGATAATCCAGGAGATTTTTTATCTTTTCTCCTTTTTTTCCCCTTTGTATTGGCAGTAACAGTAGATCAGTGAAAGCATCATTAACGTAATTAAGTGAGCAATTTGCTTATTAACAGATTGCAACCTTTTCAACAAACTTTGCTGGGTTTTCCCTTTTTGAATGCCAGTTCCTCGTGCTCAGGAAGGAAGGGCTCCTGTGAGGAGGGGGTTGAGCTCTGTACCCCAGCCCCTGCTCGGCTTCATCAACAAGACCCATCTCAAGCTCAGTCCCTGAGGCTGAGCCCGTTGCCAGTCCTGGAGCTGCTACCCCCCTGGCCCCAGATTCCTAGCTGAGGCTCCAGGAACAGTGGTGTCGAGCAGCAGGTAAGCTACTCTCTCACCTCACCCCTCAGGAATAAGAGCCACCGGGGCTGGTGAGGCAGGATAGGAACAGCTCTGACATCACTGGATAGAGAATTAAAAACTCCTGGGAGAGTTTGCCACAATTTTTCGCTGTGCGTTCAGGAAAAACAGCTCGTGCCCAGGAGACCCATCTCTGCTCCATAATCCATCCCACGTTGCCCTTTCCTGCTCTGAATGTAGACTAGTCTTTTATTTTTCCTTTCAATTTTCTCAGTGTGTTCCAAAGTAGGAGTAAGGTTGGTTCCTTCAAAGGAGTGGTTCTTTCGCCCCGTGTGAAGCAGGTTGATGCTTATTCTGGAGCCTGGGCTCTCAACAGCTCATCCCAATGGGAATCTGCCACCACTCTCACCAGAGAAAAGCACTCGGTGTTTCCCCGGGGCGGTTTTCCCTTCCGCAGTGCTCAGTTGCCTGGATATCTTACACTGAGGTATTAAAAAACATGGATAATTATTACTGTTCACCAGCATAATAGTTTCAAGGATCAGCATCCCTACTTTTCGCAAGGAACACATCCCCAGGCGGTCGCCTTTGCATATGAGAGCACAAAAAAAGTTCAAGTGAGAAAAAACCCCTATCAGCAAAGCACATTTATAGAGATGAATTATTTGGAAAATTTCTGAGCATCCCAACTCTTCGCAGCAGATTTGAATTACAGAATTATAAGCAACAAGTTCATTTTGACCCTCTGGGCTAAAAAGTTATAATTAGCGCAGGCACCATAAAACTGGCTTTTAATTAAATCAGCCTCGGAACAGAGGGAGTTCTGCAAGGTCCCTCCCTCGCTTACATAAGGCAGCCGGCCTGAGCGGCCGCCGCGGGGATGCTGTGGCTCTCCGAGCCCGGGAAGCCTTCTGCAGGATTTTCCAGAGAGGAAAAACGAGGAATGGGAAACGGGGGAAGCGGTGAGCCCACAGCCAGCCCCAGATCTCACGCAGTCGTGGGCCAAGGAGCGGTCGCCGCCGCATGAGCTGGAAGGATGGTTTGTGTGGGTGAGTTGAGCTGCGTTTCTGGGTCCGCGGTGCCCTGGGTTATGGTGACAGCAGTTCAGGGGCAGCCCCACCACCCACGGCTCGCGGGGTGGTGCAGCCGCAGGGCATCGGTGCCGCCCCGGTGGGACCCAACCCCAACTCATGCTGGGAAAGGCCAGTTCAGAGGCCACTGCTGGTACTTTGAAGCCTCCAGAACACCCTGGCAATATGTCCTGCTACCGGTTGCCGGTATGATAATGGGCTGAGTGTATTCCCAAAAAGCATATGCCGCGGTGCTGAGCGTGGCGATGCCAGTCTCACAGTTGTCTCTTTCTTTGCACTTTCAAAAGGCAGTAGGAAATGATGACATATGGCACCCCAGCTTATGGTGGTTTAATCAAAACAGGTAAGGCCAGGGAAAATAGAGCCGAGTGGCATTCCCCAGGGAGGACGCCTGTCCTGGTCCCACCAGGATGCTCTGGCTGCCTCCCGTCCCCACAGATTCCAGGTCCAGCAGGCATGTGCGCTGCCCAGTGCCAGCCCAGAGAAGTTTCAGCCGCACACTGGCACTGGGTGATCAAATGAGGCAATTAACAGGCGCCTCCTCGTCAACGCCAAAGCTGAACTTCTCGTTCTGCAAATATATAATTAAAGCACACTCTCACAATTATAAGATTCTCTTCCACTTGAGCGAAGGCGGAGGGCTGGCAGGTGCTGGAGTCAATCCAATTGTTTCCACTCGCACTCCTTTCCTCCGACGCGTGGCACAGCCTCGGCATGGGGGTGAAGGAGGGCGGGTGGTGCGGCTGGGGGCAGAGCTGAGATGCCTCAGCAGAGGCTGCACCAGTGCCCAGAGTGGGTGCTGACTGGGGATCTGGATGTGGGAGTGCTGAAGGCAGTGCTGTGGCTGATGGAGCCTCAGGAAGGATGAAACCCTCTGGTGCTGTCTCAGGATGACTAAAGTCATGAAGAGTTTCAGGAGTCAGTGCTGCGAGTGGAGTCTGTGCTGGATCAGGAGGGACAGGAAAGGCTGTCGGCACAAATACCTTGTGTAGCTGGGAAAGAAAATGCTGCTATTTTCCCTTAATATCCAAAATTATCTGCAAATGCCACTCCTGTCATGTTCTATAAATATTTGCTGTTCCCAAAGCCTCCTGCTCAACAGCCCTCCCCGAGCCCACTTTCCCCTTCAGACCAGGCACCAAATCGCACTGTTCCCTTCCCAGGGGCGACAAACAGCAGGAACAAAACCATCACAGGAACTCCCAACTCATCGTGCCAGACCTGGAGACGGAAACCTGGAAAAGTTCCCGACACAGGGAGGACACGAAGCACCCCAGACCATGGGAACACATTCGCCTCTAGGAAAGCACCCAGGGGATGATGGACATCCCTCAATGCCTGCTTGGATGAAAGGAAAAAAAGCTTTTTATCCCAATGCTGAGCCAGAGAGAACTCGCTGAGCCTGGGCGGAAGTGGGAGGGCATCGGCACTGGAGCCAAACCTGGAGCAGCCACAGCAGCAGCCAGCCAAGTGTGGGTGGGAAGCATCGCCTCCAGAGACCAAACCCACTGCTGTCCCCAAAATAGCTTGAGGAAACAAGGGGAAGAGCACAGTGGGGGTCCCCCAACAAACTGGGTTTCCCCAGAGTGGTTTTGGGGGAAAATTGGAGTTAAAGGCTCCGACCCACCTCTGCAGGCACAAACCCACCTCCGCACCTGTGTGGGCTGCTCAAACTGCGATGCTGGAAAAGCCAGCGGAGAAAATCTTAACCACGCCATCCTCCTTCCATGCCCTTGTCCCTTCTCCAGGGGAACAATCACTGCCGAGGATCTTTGCCAAAATTAGTTCCTTTAAGATCTGAGGTATCTTTCTGCTACTGCACCGAGCAGTGGGAGTGAGCCCATAAATCCAGTTAGTCACAGTCGCTGGATTACATCGGACCTTGTCCTTCTGCCTTTAATAACACAATTGTTTGCTGCATAAGGAGCTTTATGTAACTGGGAATCAGGGGTGATCCGCAGGACTGCCCAGGCTGGAGCTGTCAACCCTCCCTTCTCCCTGGGCTCACATGAGCCTCCTGCTGCCAGCCCATATCTGAGAAATAAATAACCTCCTCGCTCTGGCAGTTAAAGATCTGACTCTAACCCGCTGCGGTGGTGCTCTTGGCACAGGATTTCAGTCTGATAACCGTGGGTCAGTATCAGAGGCGATGCAGGGATGAAGTTACCCCTGGAAGCTGTTTCCCATCTTGCACTTCTCCCCTGAGGACAGCCCTCAGGTGCAAGGGGAGATACTTAAGCTCCCTTCTGGTGCCAGGCAGGATCCATGGCAGGGAGAATGCCACCTGCTGTCCCCAAACAGCCACCCAGGCTGTTTGGGGACAGCAGTTACCAGCTCCTTCATCTATGAAGGGCAAGTACTTGGAGGCGAAGGCACTGGGTCTGCAGCCTGCACTGCCCGCAGCGGTCTCGCCCAGCACCATTAAATCTCTGTTTTATTGCAACAGAGCAACCTCTGCACTCCCCCCACGCTCTCTGCATCTCTTTTTCCTCTCCATCTTTTTAAGTGACTCTGCCAAATGGCGCCTGCATAGCCGAGGCCAAGCACTGGTGCTGGCAGATGGGCAGCATCGTTAACATCTCTAGCAGTGAGCGATGTCGTGTTTGGTGAAGAGCTGCTCTTTAAGGACGAGTTTGGAGATTTGACACAGCAGCACGAGTCTGAAATTCCTTTACAATTTCCCAGTGATAGCGCCATGCCATCACTGCTGGGGGCTCAGCTGGGTTCCTGTGGCTGTGTCCCTCCCCCAGGCGTCTGGGACACAGCTCCTGGCACCTGCACCACTCCCCTCACTGGACTGGGTCAAGGGAAAGCTCTGGCTTGCGAGAGCCTTTTCATTTGAGCATGGGCAGCCTTAATCCTCACACAGAGTTAATTTGTTTATTATCTTTTGGTTTACCTATCAAGTGCTACAAAATGAATGTATAGCCTTGTTGCCATGCCACCACCCAGCCTGACTCCCAGGGCCAGCACGTCCGTCCGACAGCAGAGCGGTATTATTTATGCAATTAGGGAAGGGAAGGCAGGTGAAGCTGCCAGAGCAGCTCCTGGCTGAAGGCAGCTTTCAGGGAAAATATCAGAAAAACACAGGACAAACACTGGCTCAACCTCATCCAGTTACTGGAGGAACTGCTGTCCCCCCAAGCCCGACTGACCGATCACAGCAGGAGCTGCTGCCACCCGGCACAGCTTCGTGCCTGCCCCAAAACCTCACTGGTACATCCAGCACTGGGTTCTCTGGACAGTGTTCACTGGTTTATCCTGTGGCCAAGACACAACTCTGAGCTCACTGATGAGGTACCTGTGGGTGGCACACAGGAGCACTGGCTGGTCCCCAAAACCTGGCAGGGTGAGAGCTGGTGGCTCCAGAGGTGGTCACCAGTGCCAGCTCCTGACAGTGCAGCACACCCTTGACAGTGTCATGAGGCCCCAAGTGAGACTTGCTGGATAAATAAATATTCCAGAAACGCTCCAGGTCATGTATTTTTCATGAGTTTGTTCTGCTATTGGGAGCCGCACCCTTTAAGAAGATTGGATGCATCTGGAGCAGAAGTCATTTTTATAGTGAATAATTTGCTTGAAAAGCTGATTCTGAATATCTCGGTGCAGGAAACACAGCTTGGGTCCCTGGAATGATGCTGCAGGGACCCACTGAGGATCAGGTGCGCCTCATGGCTCTGCCCAATGAGGGCTGCTCTCCTGGCTGCAAACACCAGCAATTCCTGAAAGAAAGTCACACTGAAGCAGGAATTTCATGTAGATTCCAGGAGTTTTTGGGGAAAGGCGTGGACCCTTCCCAGCCTGGGGGCTGGCTTGGGTGACCCACTCAGTGCTGCTGGAGCTGGGTCCATGTGGATTCACAGCGGGAACTTTGTGATCCTGGTGAAGCAGCCAGCACAGTATTTATTATTGCTCTGGGTTTCGACTATGGATTTAGATATTGATGGAGTCTGAGCCTCCAAGCAAAGAGCACTAATTAGCACCTGCAACAGAGAGCCAGCTTTTAATTAAACACAGCTTAGCAAGGGGGACCTGTTGGAGACATCGTGCCACGTGTGAGAGCAGTGCAGGAGGATTTTGGAGCAGGGCTGAGTCTGGCAGGGTGCAAGGTGCCGGGATGGGGCTCCACAGTGGGACAGGGTGTGGGGTGGGCAGCTGCACTGCTGGGGCCAAGCGGAGCCTCAGGGTTCCTGATGCCCACGTTGCCTCCTCCACCAAGAACCATCCCATTCCTGTCACTGTAAATAACCAAACAAGCTGCATAGAGAAGAGAATAATATTAATATTAAAAAGGCATTTATAGTTTTAATCAAGCTTTGGGGGGAATAGACAGCTTAACACGGCACTTTACACAGTTGATAAAATGTTTGACATTTACTGGTGCCTGTAATGAATCTTGTCTCAATTTTCTCTTTTAAAATGCCACTCCAGATACTCTATCTATCTGTAGGGTTTAAAAAGCACTTATCCAACAAAGCGTTATCACGATGGAGAATACGAAAGGGCGTCTTGGCAGAGCAGCTCCAGCTCTAGGGTTTGCTGGCACCCACGCAGGCCCTGAGTGGGTTGGGCAGACGAGTGAAAATCAGTGTGGCCCCATGGCCCTGCTATAGCCCAACCCACCAAAACACCCTCATTTCCCCACTGGTTACAGCACAGAATGTGAGGCTCAGCTGTGGACCAGTGCCGACTGCCTGGGATACAGCAAACTCAAACACTTTGGAGGCACAGGAGGCTGAAAGTTTGCTTTGTCCCAAAAGAACAGACCTTGGCTGCCAGTGCTGCCCATGGCAGGACAGTGCACGGGCTCTGGGTGTTATCAGGGAACCGCAGTTCTCCTGAGCAAACAGAGCTGCTGCTCCACGGGCGCTGATCCGAGCGTTCCTGCTCCTCCTCTGGAAGGACACTGCGGAGGGAAGTATCAGCGGTGAACACAGGCAGTCGCTGGCCTGGACTTCCCTTTGAACAACCACTCCAATGTCCTTTGCTTCTCCCTTTTTTCTTTGCTTTTTTCAGAGGAAAGAAATGAATTATTCTATGGAAGTTAGTGTCTGTCTCAGGAGCCTGGTATAGAAAATTAGGTTTTAATAGCTTTGAAATTGAAGCTCTTTGGGTCAATAGGACAAGATTCAGACAGTGAAATCACAGGCCCATAAAGGGAAAAAAAGCAAATATTTTGTTAGTCATCAGAGAGTCACAGTCCAAAGATAGCAGGCAGGAGCTTAAAATACTGCTGTGCTTGTCAGCTCCCGAAGTGTTTAGTCATAAGCTCCTTTTTTCTCTTGTTGTCTCTCTATATATTAGCTTTGGGAATGCAGAATTTGGCTTTCCGTCCTTGGACGTGCCTGGGAATTCCTCAAGTCACCGCTGGAATTGGAAAGTTTACTCTGAGCTAAAAGCGCTGTAAAGTCCGTGAGGTAACGCAAAGAGAGAAGCCACTAACTCTGGCAGCACTTCAGATCACACAGGGTGGAGAACTTCCAGAGAAGTTCTGCCAACAGGCACTGGAATTATTTGACTCATTATTAAAAGGATGAATGGGTTATAATTATTCCTAATTTCCTATTCAGAGCTCATTATCACCCCTAAGAAGTGTAGGTGGGGAGCCCTTGAGATCTGGCAAGTTACTTTTAATATTCATACAGCTGAGAGAAATTTCTCATGGTTTGGAGCTGTGATGGGGCAATGGGTGAAATGGGCTGGGAGGCTCCCCTGCCACGGTCACTGCGCCCCAAGGGAGCCCATTCTGACAGCAGCACCTGCCCAGCATTCAGGACTAAGACACTGTTAAGGGATCATCCACTGGCGAGCACGGACACCTCGGTGTTTTATCCAGGTCACTCATTGCTCTGTGGCTGTTCCAGGTTTTAGCTTTGGTGAGGTGAGGCAGTGGAAGGCCACGGGACTGGGGCGTGGCTCCTGGAGAGCTGCTCTCCTCTGACCGCGGGTGACGGCACACGAGGGACCGGCAACACGCACCCCGAATGTCACCTGCAGCGCACACATGCCCCTAACACATGGAAATGTCACATTGCTTCAAGTATTGCACCCAACTTCTGTCCTCCAATCAGCGCCCAATTTCCTTCCAAGGATAAAGCCGTGCGTTATTTTTGGCTGACCACTCCAGCTCAGGGCACTCTCATTTTCCCCCGTGCGCTCAGAGGACAGACGCTTCCCGTGATTGCCTCAGAGCAATGACAAAACAAGCACACTCCTAATGGCTGGCAGAGCGCGTACGAAATATATTAAATGTATTAACTTTGGCACTTGCTGGGTCTCGGGAGGAGCTCTTGGAGCTGCTCCTGTGCTTCGCCTCCGCTCCCCTGGCTCCTTTATGCTCTCCCCTTCTGCTAGGAAAATTCCCTGTCCCCAGACTGCGGCTGCCTGGAGGTCACTGACATTTGCCGGCGGCTCGTCTGTGCCCCACCGGGAGTGGCCCAGGCCCGTGAGGTGAGGCTGGCAGATGGCACTCAGCCATCCCGTGCCACAGAGCAGCTGAGCCGGGCCAGCAGCGCCTGGGCTGGGAGATGCTCATTGCTCCCAGGGGCTGGCATGACCCTGGAGCCAACTCATGAGCAGGGCAGGGAGCATGGGAATGTGTCCAGGCCAACACGACCAACTGCTCTGTTGGCTCAGGAACACCCGGACTCGTAATGCCCAGATGCTTAAAGCCTGGCTGAGCCTCACTGCGGGCTGTGCTGCTGGGAGCAAAGCCCTGGGAGGAGCAAGGCTCTGGGAGGAGCGAGGCGAGGGACAAGGCAAGTGGGAAGTCGCCTTAATGTCCCCACACAGGGATGCACCGCCCTGCTGCCATGTGGGACAGACCACCCCAGGATGCCCAGCAGGGAAACACGAGGGGGCTCCTCTGCTGTGCCACCTGCCCAGGGTGGAACTGTGGCTGGCACTGGCCATGGAGTGGCCACCCACAGCACACCCAGTCAGCTCCACATGGGAAGCGCTCTCCAGGGCTCACTCCCCGGCCACACACAGCCTGGAATTTGATTATCTTTTCAATAAAAGAAGTGCTGGAAGATAACCTCCCTGAGTGGCATCTGCCACGTGGGCTGCTGTTGCCGGGATGGGAAAATTGCCCTTTGTTCTTCACAAATAAATCTGAGGGAAAGCCCGTTCTGAGCAGGCAGTGTTCTCTGGGGGCTGCTGAGGACTTTGCAGGCGTTGCCATGAATAACAGTTTATCTACAGAGTTTCGTGCAAAATGAAGCCTCAGACACAGCCTAAAATTATGGGGATGCTGTGAAAATGGCTTTATAAACTATTGCTTTTTCCTCTCTGAGCAGCAGCAAAGTACAGGCCAGACAAAAGCCAGCCGAGACTCTAACTGTCATAAATAAGTCAGCAGAGCTGATAAAAATAAAGGATGAAATATAATTCAGCCATTCAGTGACAGATCCCATCTTAGCTGTGATATAGGGTCTGTTGAGACTGTCATTGCTTCAGGAAATTAAAGAATGAGCCCATTAGTGAGGATATTTAAAGATGTTCATATTAAGATTATGACTTCCCAGACTCAGCCCGACCAGGGAACTCACTCGATTCCAAAGTCATTTTTCACAGTCCCTTTTCAGTGCTGCTCTGAGGGACCCAAAAGTGCCATGGGGGGCCGTGGCACAAAGGGGAAGTGGGGGATGTGGGTGACAGCACCCAGCTCAGCTTATCTGTTGCCATGGCAATGGGAATACCTGTCCAGAGCTTCAAGAGGCAGCACAGGGGGACACCTGGTCCTGGGAGAGGGATGGTAACCTCGTGCCATTCCTCGGCACTGCCACTCCTTGCACGCACGTGTGAGCATCTCCATGCTCCCTGGAGCTCCCCTTGGAGCCAGGAGAGATTGCTGCTGTTTGCTTCCTCTCCTGTCTGGCAAAGCAAACGCAGATCCTGGCAACAACGGAGCAAATCACATCATAAGAGTGGGTGCCCCATGAGGAGGAGCCCCAGGGAAGAGGAAGAACGGGGAGCACCTGTGGCCTGGGAGTGGACTCGTGGATGCCCATGCCTGAAGGGATGTTGGGTAAAAGAAAAAAGCAATGGCAAAAAAAAAGGTGAAGGTTCCAGTCCCGGGATGTTGGAAAACTGATGGATAATTGTAATTAGCTTTCAGAATTTTTAATTATAGAAGGGGTATAAATAATCACAAAGCACAGCTTCACTAATGAGAGTCCTTGTGCTCAGAAACACGGGGATGCATTTGTTAGGGAGACTTTGAAAGCTCTGCTGTTAATTAGGTGTCTCACAGCCAGCAGGGTTTCGGGAGAAGGAGAAACATGTATACATTTAAATCAGGCTCATTGTGAGAGGTACCCAACATCAATTATGGGATAGCAGGGTGCTAAAATGAACGAGCTTTGTAATTAGACAGTGGATCTGAAAGGCAGAGAAGAGCCTTTGCTTCCCCTCAGGTGCCTGCCAAAGGTGTTTAACGTTGATCAGGACACAGGCAGGAGGAGATGTGACCTGCCTTCCTCATGCTGGGGATCATCCTATGGCAGTGACCTGGCTTCCATGTGTCCTGGAGGACATCCCACGGCAGTGACCTGCCTTCTTCATGCTGGAGAACACCCCACAGTGATAACCATGCACTGCAGAACATCCCAAGGCATCCTGTGGTGGGCTGGGATGGATCAGAACTTCAAAAGGACGTCACTGCTGGGGCTTGTACAGCCCCGTGCCACTGCTTTTATTGGAAGAGAAGCAGAAGGGGAGGGGGAAGGCTAGATTAGTTTAATTAAGCATGTGGGAACAGATTGCATTTCCCCACCCACAAAACCAAACAGGGTACCTCAGGAGCTGCTGGCCCAGCTCTGGCCCATACCCAAGACTGGAGAGAGGTCCAGCCTTCCTGTGATCCCCCATGGGTGCACAAAGTGAAACAGCATCTAAAGAGAGCGAGTGAGGATGTTTTCTTCTTCCACTTCCTTTCTGGGGCCACCTGGTGTGTTTTCTCAGTGGTTATAAACACGCAGAAAAGGAGATGACAAAAGCTGGGAGACACTTTTTGAAGCCGTGTCTGTTTTTTGGCTGCTCCAAGAGCAGCAGTGAGCTCAGACCCTGAGGCCAATCTCCACCGTTCTTCCTTACATTTTCTCTTTTGGCTACAAATTTCAAGCTCTGCCACAGGAGTTTATGTAAGTAATTATGTTTAGTTGGTATTTGGCTAAATCTAATGAAGCAATGATAAACAGCTCAGCGTTTTCTTCCCTGATGGCTAATGAATATTAATTTCTCTGTCAAAAAGGAACCTCTGCTCACTGCAAAAGATTAGATTCCCATGCTAAAACTTGGGGAGGGGGTAAGAGTTCACCAGAAAGGATGGAGTTTTGGGAAAGCCTGCATCTGCTCCTGTGTGGAGAGCAGCAGGCTGGGTTCAGGTGCCTTCACAAGGAATGGCCATCAATCCCTGTCTGACCCATCAGTTTGTTTTGGCAGAAACCTGTCCAAGCTTGAGCTGTGAGGATGTGTCAGGCACCGACTGTCCCATGGCGCAGGCAGCAGTGACCCCACCAATCCTCCTGCAGCCAGGGAGTGCAGGAAAATGTCTCAAAAGTCTTCTACAGGTGATTTTCCTCACAGCGTGGGGCTCTCCCTTTCTGGAGCTTGAAGGGTAGGTGTTAATCTGCCACTTGATGGTCATTTCCGGCAGTGTGGGAAATGCGGTGCTGCTGTCACCGTGGGAACCCTGGTACTGGAGATGGATCTGCTCTCCAGCATCCTGTGGGATGTTCCTACTGCTGGCCCCAGGCCAGGCTGGCAGTCCCAAGGGCTTGGGGTGCTCACCCCATCTCCCTGTGCTGCTCGGAGCGACGACTCAGTGCCAGCATCGTGTTGAACTGTTCTAACTTTAATCAGCTCGTGGGCTGCAGTGAAGCGCAGTTCACACATGACGTGAGGGGAGCTGTGTGGCTCCTCCCGGGGAGGGGGCAGCATGAAAATGAATCTGCCCAGGTGGGCAAGGGGCAGCAAGACCCAGGTGGCCACTGCAGGACCCCGGCGGGACCCCTGTGTGGTGACGTTTGCCAAGCCATCTCCTTCCAGCACGCTGCTGGCTGGCATCCCTCCGAGGAGGAGGGATTTGGATTGTCTTCTTCCCAGCAGCTGCTCTCAACAGCCCAGTGGGATGTGTTGAGTTTCTTGACGTTGCTCTTAAGCATCAGCACCCTGTGCCCGAGGCGGTGCCAGGGTCTGGGGAAGCATCCTGGGCGCAACGGGGTTTGGGTCTGTCTGTTTTGAGGGGAGCAGAGAGACCAGGGCAGCTCCTCGGCACCTGCATCCTCCCTGTTGACATCTTGGCAAGGCACCAGGAAGCTCCCGCAGGAGCACACTCAAGCCAAGGCACTGGAAGGGGCTGGAGGAGCAGCGTCAGGGTTTACAGTAAAAACAGATGCTAAACTCTGATTTTGGCAAAAGGAAGCAACTTCAGCATCTGCTTGAGGAGATGCCCAGGCTGGGGAACGTGGGAGCTCCCAGAGCCCAGCAGCTGCTTAACCAAGCTCATTTTTGCTGTTCATCCTTGTGCAGCTCAGAGACAACAGGAAAAGCACCGACGAGTGCACCCACCGACCGCTTTAAGGCACTTCAACGTGCTGAACCGTTTGCCCACACTGTGGAACTTTGTTCTCTGCGATCCAGCTTCCCAGCGGTGCTGCCACCCACCGCACTCTGCACTGCAATCCTGCTCATCCCTCCAGAGCCAGCCTGGGAAAGGGATGAGAGTGGCAGCTGCTCTGCCACTGATGGGTACAACTGAGTATTCCTTAGAATGAAGGGGAGAGGAAAGGGTGCCCTGCGCAAATACCATCTGCATTCAGATTGAAATAAAATTATAGCAAATCTGCAGCACTGGAGATAAAAATGGTAATGAGTTTTAATAGTTCCCTTTGATTTCTGCTATTGAAATCGACTCTGGGAGGCTGATATTGTATCGGGAGATGTTAGATCCCTGGCCACACATCAGGCAGCTGTACAGCTTCCAGGAGTGAGGGAGAGGGAATGCTGCTGTCACCACTCTGGAGCATCGTGGCCGTGGCAGGAGTGGAGACCTGCGAGAGGCAGCCATTAGAGCAGCCATGCAATTAGTCCAGCTATCGATCGTTAATACACTTTTAATCAATAATCTGGGCAAAGCTGGGAGCTGGATTGATGTTGCAGGGGTGTGCAGTATCCATAAAATTGTCATCTGAGCACCCAGAGAAGTGAGTTGCTTCTCCACTGCTGATTAGCTGGACGGGGCTGTAATCAGCCAGGGAAGGGCAGGAGGTGATGCCAGATTATTCATTCCCGAGCGCACAGCCCTGCCTGACACACACACTCCCACCAGCACCAGCTCTGCACCCCCTCCCCTCACTGTGGATCACCATTCCAGCTAATTGTGCATGTTCATGCACACTCATCAACGTCGAAATCCAGGATTGGCACCCGTTCCCTGAGACTGAACTCATTACTGATGCTGAGGATCAATTAATGATCTTGCTGTCCCTCATGTGAGCAGCCACAAGACCAGATGGAATGATGGACGTGGGAAGGAAGTGCCTCTGCGTCCCCGCTGGTGTGAAGGGCCTTAACCCCAATTCCACCCAAGGAGCCATCACATTGCTCTGAAGTCAGATCACGTCACCGCCACGAGCCATGGCTGCGCTGGCAAACTTCCCTTCTGCCAAATGGATTTCTCTCCTGCCGTGGGGCTGTGGCTGCTGGGAGCTCAAGACTGGCGCCCTGGGCTCTGGATGAGTCCCGTGTGCTTGTGAGGAGCCATCTGGGTCAAATAGCAGGAGGAAAGCTCAAAACCTCTTTTTTTTTTTTCCCTCTCTGAGAGCTCAAGGGCAAAATTTGAACATCAGAGGCAGGGACAAGTCTTCCTGGGCTGATTTGTGAACATCTTGTTGAGACATCCAGGATCAGATCCGAGAATATTTTAGTGATGCAGAGAGTGATTCAGAGTCAGCCAGGTTATCCCCCCTTGCTGAGGATGCGATTGAAATGTTTTGTGGCTGAATATCACCCGGGAAGAGCTGAGCAGTCACACCGGCACACAGACTGTCATGTTTATATCCCAGGATCTCCTCAGCCTCCCAGCAAGGCTGAGAGGAGCATCCATCATTTTCATACCCGGGCTCTGCTCTGCGGCAGGGCTCCCTCACTCAGTGCCACTCCTGGATCTGACTCAGCTGCTCTAGGAGGGTGGGCCACAGGCCTTTCCCTGGCTTCTCATACAGCAGGTCCAGCCAGGATGGCTGAGATCCTCATGGGAAAGGCCAGGGGTATGCTGTGGCTCAGGAAAAGCTGATCCCTATGCTTTTTATACCAGAATTTTTAAGTGCAGGGGGTTAACTTCGGGAGCCCGTGGATGCAGCTCAGCTGGGGGGCTGCGGCAGTGATCAGAGACCATGGGATGTTTAGGATGGCCAGGTCCCCTCAGCTCTCACCCCGGCACCCCTCTGCCATGGCAGCATCCCTGCAGTGAGCGGCTGCAGGAGCGCTGGCTCCGAGCGGGAGCAGCCGTCCAAAGGAATCTCCAGGCCCTTTTCCAGCCGGTGCTGTTTTCCTTCCCGGCTGCCGGCACTCACGGATGAAACGTTACCTCGTTTCTTCCCTTGGCGCTAGCCAGCTGCCCAAAGACAAACTGTCCTCCCTTGGGGGGTACATTAGAAATGCTTAAGCAAATTAGCCATAAATAGAAAATGTAACATATGGGGCTGTAGATAATGTTTCATTATAAATTATCATATTCTCCAGGGAGATACGCCTCTTCCCTTCACACCAAAGACTCTGGGTTTCTTCTTCTGTGCAGATTTTGAGTTTCTTCTTCTTCTTCTTCCTTTTTTATTTTTTTTTTGGGTAACTGTTTCTGACAACGATTGGACTCAGTAGTTGATTTCCTGGGTGCGGAAATTGGGATATGTAGCTCACTTCTGCTGCAAATCCTCTCGGACTTAAAATTCCCTCATTAAAAAAAGGAAAGAAGTGAATATAGTCCTGATGAGAGGTGCCTGGGCAAGGGCCATGAAGATTAAAGGGAGCTGTTTATCCACCACAGAGTTGCACCAAGGACAATAAGGCTGCTTCCCCAGCTCTGTCCCAGCACTGCTGGCACTGCCAGACCACAGTCCCAGTTCTCAGCCACGTGGAAATCAGGCACTTTCCAAAACAAGAACGCCCACGAATTATTCCCTTCTCCTGCTCAAGCTGAACAGCTCAAGAGGAATCAGCCCAGTGCAGAGGCATCTCCCTGGGAGCCCATCCATCATCCCAACACCATTCAGCTGTTGGAGATCCTGGTGGGCAGCACCAAGCTCCTCCCTCCTTGAGTAAACATGAGAAAACTGGCACTATTCATCCAGCTACAGAGTCCCTGAGGGAACTGATTCCCCAGACAGCCCAAAATTCATCTTTCACATCTTGAAAATTGACTGTTTTTGTGTTTTTTTCTGTTTTACTTATAATCCTGTGGGTTTTTTCCCACAGTGATCCAGAAACAAGTTCCCAGTGGCCAAATAGAAGGTCCCATCTTGCTCTGGGTAGGCATTTTTCTTCTTGCCGAAACCTCCCTGAACTGACCTCCACTGGAGTCTCAATCTTCACACAGATGGCAGCGGAAAAGAGATTTTTTTCCCCCAAAATATTATTGTGTATGCAAACACAGACTGTGCAGGCAGAAGCCACAGCACAGGAAGAAGTTTCCTGTTCCATAGCTATAGGTGCATATGGATGTTGGTCTCCAAAACCCAGAAACTGAACCCATTAGAGCCACTTCAAGTGAGATTATTGCAGACGCAGAGATTTACCTGCTGTAATTGCAGAAATCTTGGCGCTTGCATCCTGGAGCTAATTGATGTCATCAAAGCACTGAATGAGTCCTGATTTTGGTAGTTACAGTCCCACCTGGCACCTCCGCCTCTCCGTAATAACCACAAGCTTAAGGGAAAGGAAATGCAGAAAGGAACATCTGTTGCAATGCAAATATTTGGGAGGATGGTGGCAGCTCCTACCAGAGATGTTTCCCTGCCTGGTTACACGTGCAACGTGTCCACTCCTAGTTTGTCAGCGTCCTCCTCCTCTGCTGTGGGATGCAGAGCACTGGAGCTCATGTACCAGTGGGGTGCAGGGAGAGGAGTGGGTGTGTCGGTGGGACGTGGAGCTCTGAAGCATCCGTGCTGGTGGGATCCTGCCCTTCCCAGGACCAAAGGGAACCTGGTGGAATGTGGCTGTGCAAACAGCTGGTGGGATGCCTTCCCTGTTATCCCGTCCCCGGTATGCCGTCGCATGCTGTCAGAGAGGATTTGCAGTGGTTCCCAGTGGCACCAAGGGGTTTAGCAGACATCCCGTTATGCTGGGGACAGGTGACTTAACTGGGTCAGCAGGCTTTGCTCTGCAAGGGCTTAAACCTCTCCATTAGCTGCCTCTGCGAGTCTCCTGCAAACTTCAAACCAGAAGGAAAAATGCCTTCAAATTTATGTGGAATTTCATTCTCGATGGAACCCGGTGGAGATGCGCCCTTGTCTTGGTATTGCCAAAAGCAGCCGGGTGCTGAGGGGGCTCCTACCTTGCTCCCCACAGGATGCTTGCATGGCACTGGGGCTGGAGGGGACCCCGCAGTGCCCACCTCATCCCTCTGCCTCAGCGTCATCGCTCCCAGCAGAAGATGGAGGTGCCATCAGGAGACACAAATACTGGATTTTCTGTCTCTGGGATCACCCCTGTCCCTTGAGGCTTTCATGCTGTACGGACCCTCAAAAGCACCTTGGAGTGCGGTGACAGTGGTGGGAGCAGAGTCCCTCTGAACATTCGAGCTGGGAGCAGTGGCTGTCATGGCTCACGAGGCTCTGAGAAACTTTCTGCCCAAGGAAATATTGACCTTTCCTGCAGAGCAGCAGAGCGCAAGGATGAACAGAGCTGCGCCCTCAGCACCCGGCTGAGAGCCGAGCATCCCGCAAATCAGCCCCGTCAGTTAAAATAAACAACAACCCCGATGCATCCCTGCCAGGGCAGAGCTTCGGCTTATTGTTCCAGTCAAAATAGAATTATTGCCCTGAGGCCTTGGAGATCAAAAAAAGGGGGAAAAGAACAGCGAAGGCAGTGAGGGAGTTGCTGGAGCAGTGATTCTCTCGCCAGTGTCGGGAGCTGATGCTGGATTCCTGTAGACACAGGGAACGATGCCGTTCTGAGGGTGGGAGTCCCAGCCTACTCAGGTGCTCAATCCCCTCTTTTGCTCCTTGCCAACCTCTGGCTTTTAAACCCTTCAACTTGGACTTTTTTTTTTTAAAAACACAAATCCATTGCTCACTTTCTTGCTGTGGCATGATGCACTCCATGCAGCAAGATGGACAAAGGCAAGAGGGATCTTGAGTGTGGGGCAGCACAAGCCCTTGCCAGCAAACCCTCCACAGCCAAAAACGTTGGAGTCCTAATCCTAGTTGGAACAGGAGAGGGAGGCAATGCTCTCTGGACATCTTGGTCTCCTCTGGAGGCTGTGACAGGCTCTGGGGCAGGCAGTGACGCCCTGGGCACACAGAATTCCAACCAGGCGGGAAATTGAGGCAAAATCTGTCTGGTGTGCTCTGTGTGCTGGTGATGAATTATTCATCCCCTCCCAGCCAGCATTTCCATGAAAAAGGGCCACCTTAATACTAAGGACACAGGAGGAAGGCCACGGGTCCTGCAGGAACACCGCGCACTTCCAGGAACGGAGCGGGCGCGTCTCCCGCACGTCTGCGCAAAGCAAACACAGATTATGCCGTTTCTTCAGGCCTTTCATTTCACACGTCATTTTTTCTATCTAAGTATAGGTTTACACGAGAGGTAATTACCATCCTTTCACAGCTCTTAGTGCAGAGCAAAATGAGACGGAGTATTACATTCGTAGTCTAATCGTAAATAAAAAGGGCCGTAATAACCCCCAATTAGCACATTAAAGTGTGTCGAGGACTTGTTTTACCACTCCGGTGTAAACAAGACCCCTGGGAACACCTCACATTGCTGATGCAGAACTGGTGGGTCCCTCTTCTCCCTAACGGAGCCAAGTTATGCAACACCCTGAGCACCAGCTCTTAGTTGGAGTCAGACATGGATTTTTCATGAGGATAAATTAATTATGGGCGATTCTGTTCCCTCTGCTGACACATCTGGTGCCAGGCAGGGAGGAGAGGGCTGGAGTCTCCTCTTCCAAGCTGCTGGGACAGCATCACTGGCTCCTGTTGGCAGGTTGTGGGGAAGTAAATGGAGATAAAACAAAGGGGTGATGTTAAGATGAAGGTCAAAAATGACCAGGAGCCCATTTCTGCCCTCAGAGTTAGGCACTGAACACAGCATTGGATGAAAAACATATTCTCCCAACATACCAGGGTGGGCAACAGCCGATGTGGGGGTTGGTGGGGTCACCCCCACATCTGTATTGAACCTGGTGGATGTGCATTGGCCATCCAAAAGGAGATAGTATTTTTTTGTCGCCTTCTGTAAATACATGGAAGGCAAACGGGCTCAGGCCTTTCCCAAAGCCGTGATTGCAATCCCCCGGGGAGACTCATTTTCAAATGATCTTGTTAGACATTGTTAGGAATTGATATATTTGCATAGCATGAATGTTAAAACTCAGAAAGAACTCAAATGCCAATTAGAACCACGGCGTTTTTTTTCCCCCCTCATTAATCAGTCATAAAAGAGCAGCTCCAGGTGTTTTTCCCTGACTAAACGCCGGCAGAACTCTAGCATTATTAATCTTGATGACCCAAGTGCCATCACTGTACGCAGATTTCAGCAAAGAGATGGAAGGCTGGAAACGCGAGGCGTAAGCGCAGCCATGGATCACTCCCAGGGCCTGGGGAACACCGCTGGGATAACAGTGCTGGGATAACCCCGCTGGGATAACACAGGCTTGGAGCGCAGCAGTCAGGGATGCTGCTGGGACAGCGGCGCTGGGATAACCTCACGCTCTGCATAAAATCAGCAACAAAACCTGGAATTTTGTTTCAGGAAACAGCGAGGAAGTGATGAGTCAAGCAAGACCAGGCTGAGAAATGCTTGTGCCGATGTTCCAAGGCAAGGAGTACTGCACTCAGGTGAGAGAAGTGCCATCGGGAAAGTAAAAGGCATCACAATTCAAACGAGCACGCAGATGGGTTGGGTTATGGCACCTGGCACAGCGGGGAGGATCTGTGCTGAGTCACCCCCTTGGCATCTGGGCACCCAGAGTTTGCTTGCTGGGGCCGAGTTTCCTCTTTTGACATCACTTGTTTTCCTTGCTGGGCTTCGAATGGCGCAGCCCACCACGGAGTCGCTGGGGCTTCACGGCGGCTCAGCCTCGGTGGGCACTGGTTATGGAGAGAAGGACCTTGGAAATGAGCGGGGCATGAAGGTAGCCCCTGTGCCAGCAGGGCCCAAGGCACATGCCAGCCTACAGGCAGTCAGAAGGACATCGCCAGGCTGTTCTGAGCCCTCGCAGGAGGAATTCAATCAGCTTCATGGTGATTAATTACCCAGCCATAGCCTCAGGTGCAGCACTCCCCTGGGACAGGACGGGGCAGAGGCGCAGCCCTCGCCTGGCCTCCCACCTGGGAATAAAACTTGCATGGGATCAGCTGTAATTAGCAGCACCCAATTATATATCCCACTACAAATGATGATGACAAAGGCAAAACCCCCGAACTAAAAATATCTCCCCTGGGAGAAGCGTGGCCAGTGTTTAAGCTGATAAGACAGCGAGGAAGAAGATGAAGCAGCAAACTGTCCTTCCACTTAAAAGGTAGGGCTTCAGATATGCAGATTTTCAATAAGCTTTTGAAATTCCCTAATAAAAATACTGTTAAATATTAATTATATTGCTATTTATAAATCTATACATAATTAATAGGAAAAATTAATGGAGCAAAGATTGGTTAAGAACTGTCTTCTAAATATTTGAATAGTGAAACATAATTATGTTTTGATGTGAAAATGTCAGGAATACACTGAAGTGTTTTTCTATTATTGAAATGAGCGAAACTTGCTGGGAACTGCAGCCCTGGGAAGGGGCTGTTTCACCTTTTTCCACTTCACCCGCAGAGTTTTTGTGCATTTTGCTGCCTCGGGACGGTGAACGCCGCTGAAAGTGAGAAGTGCTGACACAACAAATTGCAGTTCTCCCTATTTCAGGCTGCAAACACCACCGTGACCCAGCTGGAGACCCCCTGGGCGCTGGTGAGGAGCAGCACTCTCCTGACAGAGCGGGGACAAAGGCACTGCAGTGGCCAAGGACAGACCGCACGCGTTGTGGGAACCTCGCGGAGAT
The DNA here is from genome assembly GCA_013397815.1 of Aleadryas rufinucha. Classification (NCBI taxonomy): domain Eukaryota; kingdom Metazoa; phylum Chordata; class Aves; order Passeriformes; genus Aleadryas; species Aleadryas rufinucha. The sequence goes on along the minus strand of VZTH01004401.1, from coordinate 155,217 downwards.
ATCCAAAACACTTGGCTGCTTTGCCTGCTTTTGGGGAGATTTCATGGGAAAGAGATGCCAGGCTGTTTCCTCTGCAATTTGTGACCTCTGCTGCATTTGAAGTAAAAATGGGGTGGAACGACCAAGGAGGGGCAGGAGAGATGGAGGGAAGGGCTCAATGTGATCCCAGCCTTGGGCAGCTGATGAGACCTGGAGCAGGGTTTCCTGGGCTCCCCGGGAGCATTTTTGGGACTTTTTGGGCAGATGCTGCACTCACCACCCTGTGCAGCATCCCTGGGCAAGATGAGGGTGCAGCCACCCGTGGCGCCTCCAGAGCGCGCCCACATTCCTGCTCCATGGGTTTGGGAGGGCTCTGCACTAAAAGCAACGCAAATCACACGTTTTTCTTTACAGAAGAACACAGTACAAGCTTTTGCACTTAGTCAAAAGGCTTTTTTACCTTAAAAGTGCGATTTGCTGCAAGGGAACAATGAATTCCAAATAAGTTTTATTTCCAAATAGTCTTAAATGCCGGCTTGCTTTGTCCTGAAAAACTCCTGCTTGGTTCTGTTCCCTGCTTTTGTGTTTGCTGATGAATAGGGTCATTGAGAGATGGCTGTGATGGAGGGCAAGCCCTTAGCCAGGCTCTCTGGCCCGGCCCTGGCTTGCAGCAGGGGAACCCTGGCCAAGGAGATGGATGCTTGGGACCTCCTGCTAGGGAAATGGCATCTGTGAAAATCGGATCCAGCTGAAGTCTGAGCATTCAGAGCAAGTAACGCTGCCTCCATCACAGCATCGGATCTGTCGCGGTGCTGGAGTCTTCACCCTGTGCCTGCTCCCAGCCCCTGCCCCTCTAGCTGGTGATTTGGCTCCTTGGAGACTCCCACAGCAGCGCAGCAGCCGGAGCCTCCCTTGCCATGGCATGAGGGCAGGGCCAGAGGGGCCATACATCACTCCAGGAGCACCAGGAGATCATCTGTAAATGTTCCAGAGGTGTTACACAGCCCAGTAAACCCGGTGCTGTGAAGAGTGTGGCATAAAACACAAGGAATTTAGTAGAGCATGTGAAAGATGTTACAAACCCATAAATTTTCCCCTAATGCAATCCTTATGCAGATCTGGGCACAGGGCTGGGCCCTCTCTGCCATCACTCACCCTGACAAATGAAACTTTCCCAAACTTTTGCACATGAAGGAAAGGTTTGCAGTTTGGTGTCTCGGTTTGCTTGTTTTTAAATGCGTAACATGAGCGATTATGTCTCAAAGCAAATGCTTCAAAGGCCTTCTAACTTTCTGGAAGATTCATGGCATTGCTTCCCCATGTTTTTTGAAGAGGAAAGTACATTTATTTATTGCACTTTAAGGGAGAGATAGTATCTCTCAGCCAATTCCCTAAAACAGCTCTGCTGTCCTAAGGCACTTACCGAGTATTGCTCTGCTCAGCTAATATATTACTATATAAAAAGGGAACAAATGACCTTAAAATTCGGACATCTGTCTCTGATGGGTTTCTCTGTGGTTCTCAGAAAGAAGTAACAGAGACAGACCTCCCTCAGGCCTGTGCAGAAAGCAGGAGCTATTCTGGCTGTCCTGCTGCTCCTGCCAAAAATCTTTGGCTGGAGCAGTGCCTGAGCATCTTTGTGTCAGCACAGGGAGAGATGCCCTCTGCGAGGACCTGGCCCAAAGGCAGGTTTTTCTTCATGACTTTGTGGACTCGGGACGTGCCCCATCCCTGAGCTCTGCCCCATATGAGGCGTGGGGTCATGGTCACAGCACCTGGTGGGAGGCCAGCGATGGCTCCCAGGTGACCCTGTGCTCACACCCTGCTCACCTGAGTTCGAACATGGAGAGCATCCCCAGGTCCCTGCAGGCACTTCCCTTTTGGTGGGGGATGCTGAGGGCACTGAGCCCGAGCGATGCACCAAGTTCTTGGCGCTTGAAGGTAGAGGAGATGAATCCTGAGGCAGCACACGAGCTGTGCCCGGCCACCACGCTGTGTCACAGCTGGTCCCTCCAGTCGCAGGCTGAGCATCTGCCCAGTGCCATCCCCGTGGCAGGGCCCTGAGGTGAGTGGGTACATGCTGTGCCAGAGCCTGTGGCCTGAGCTGCTGCTGGAGGCAGCAATAACCCCTCTGTCCTTCTGATCTCCCCCCACTCTCCCTCCCAGTGTTGTAGGGGATCAAAAATGGGCAACAAACGAGCAGTCAGCATTTGTGCTCGAGATGTATTTAAAAAGGTTAAAGCAAAACAGATCAAAATATCCTTTATTCTACAGCCTTTTCCCCAAAGTAACACGTTAGCCCTAAGGTAAAAATCAATGTTCAAAGCCTGTACCAATTTTCACAGAGATAAATGCAGTGTTTAACACTTTGCGTCCTCAGTGTGCGTGAGGCGGTGCCAGTGGTTCCCAGTTAATGTCTCTGTACTGGTGAGGTGGTGCTGCAGACTGAGGAGAGAAAGAGCTAAACCAGGCACTTGTGAGAACTCCTCTCACAGCATTTCACACTGATGGCTTCAGAGGATGCCGACACTCGGGGTTTGTCAGCCACATCTCCCCAGAACAAATGCAGGAATCGGGCTTCCACGTCAAATCAAGACGGCACATCCCCGAGGATGTGCCAAGCATGCACTGCCCCAGCCCCCACATCCCACTGCAGGAGCCACACTGGGACCAGCACAGTGCTGGGGCATCGCTGAAACCGAGCACGTACCAGTTTTGATGACCTTCTCAAGCCTTTAAACTCAGCAAAACAGGCAGCACCTCGCTCAGACTTGTAAGGAAAAGATTGGGTTTGTCCACGGGAGCCTTTCCGTGCTTGCGAAAGGTCAGTGGGGGATGTGAAACTCGCCATGGAACCACAGTGGTTTGTTCAATTTACAAGCACCATTTGTTTCAGTGCAACCAGAAACTTATTCAGGTCCCTGCCCGCTCTCACCAGAGGCCGGGGCTGGATCAGAGCATCGATGTCAGCCCTGAGCCAGTGGGTTGCGATGCCCCAGCAGAAGATGAGAGATACCAACAAGGCTTCTCATTAGCCCACAGCAGTTTAATTACTCGTTGCATGGATGTCTCCTCAGAGAGAGGACAAGGGGCACGGATTCTTGCTGCTTCATTCTAAGCAAATGCCAGGGGTCTAATTCCTAAATTTTCAGACATTTTCCTGATTAGAGGCTGCCTCAAGTGCCAGGGAAAAGCCAGCAACAGAGCTGAGGTTCAGGTGCCTCGTTGACCTTCACTCTCCACAGTGATCCTGGCAGTGATCCTCGCTTCCCATCCCTGCAGAGCTGCTGCTGCTCCTGCAGGCACCGGCTCCTTCCACACAGAAACGTGCAGCCGATCAAACACGAAGCAATAAAAAAATTCCCTCAGCCCACAGACACCTTCCCCTGTCAGCTGGGCATTTTCTGAGCTAAAAGGGCTTTTTTCTCCCTTGATGGATCCCTGGAACGATAATTGAACGATTTGCTGTAATAAAAAGTTAAATTGCATAAAATTAATATTGATCCAAATTAAACCATTTGTCTCCCTTCCCTTTTCGGCTCCACAAACACGATTATTGCTTTGGCTGTTACAAACCAAATACAATCACAAGTTGCAATCACAGCTTGTTTTCTGCCCTTTGCTCCCCTTCCCCAGCTCTCTTCTCTTGCAGGGGAGAAGGCAGCACCTGGGTCAGCATCTTTTGGATCTTGCCGAGCACCAGGACGCCTCTCTGGCCCTGGCCAGGCTGTGGCACACGCTCCAGCCTCCAATAGTTGCAGGAGGGACCACAGTGGACAAGGAAGGGAGGAAATACCCCAATGACAGACTTCAGAGCCAGTTCCCTCCTGCTTTCTCTTCCCCTCCACCGTTTTCTCATGGCGATAATTGGAAAGGAAGGAAGGAGCTATAAATACCTCTGGAAATTAAAAGGAGCATGTATAGTCTTGGCAAAGAGGGAGAATATCTGGAGGGTCTCAGCTCCTATCCCCTACACCTACTGGCAAGTGTTTACTTTGAAATTTTTCATTTGTCTCCTCTGGGAGTACAGGCAAAACAATATTTGACAGCCCAGGAAAACTGCAGTTTCTATGGAGCCAGGGATGAAAATCTGGCTCGGAGTAAAGCAGGCGCAGGAAAGCAGGGTCTTAAACATGAGCGAGCCTCTGCAGTGGGATGTGGGAAAAGATGCCCCCACTGCCTGCAGCGAGCCTCAGAGCAGGGATATGTTCCTGGAGCTGGTGAATGGAGCCAGATTCCCAATGTCCACCTGCAGGTGGACACAGCACTGGAATTCCCAGCATCCGCAGTGCCACACAGAATCCCCATGGCATTGCCCAGACAAACCCTGGGTTCCCTGGAAACCCCTCTGGCTACCATCCCCATCCCCAGGACCAGCTCAAGGCAGCAGCCTCCCCACCAAAACCTGCTCTCCACAGGCCAAGGAGCTGCTGCTCAGTGGCTCTGAGACATCACTGCTGGAACCAGAACTTGCTGGAGTAGAGTAAAGCAGAAGGAAATCCAGGCTTGCCTGTGTAGGAAACACATTTTCCCTGTGTCTGGGCTTGTTCCAGAGCAAGTCCCTGAGTGCAGGGCTGCTTGGCAGGCCCAGACCCCAGCCTGGGAGGCAGAGGAAGTTCATGGGACCGGAGAGGTTTCAAACCAAACATTCCTGGCTCAGGGAAGCAGGGCTGTTCCCACAGAGCCATTCCAAACCAGCTCCAGTGCCAAACAGGTTTATTCTGTAAACTTTGCAGATGCAGAGGCAGGGCAGAGTTGCTGAAATAGCTCTCACTGGGCAGGTTTGGGGCTAAGCTGCCATGTAAAACTCCAAAGAAATATTCGAGGTGAGCAGCTGGGGCCAAACTCTGCCAGAACTCAGCCCGGAGCATCGTACGGGACCACGGACAGCTCCCGACTGTGGCTCCTGGTGTGCTGGATTTACCAGGGCCACGGAGGAAGAAGAGGAAAAGGAAAGGCAATTGTACATTCAGCTCAACCCCAGACTGTTCTTTCACCACGTTCAACTGAGCTTTATGGTGCTTAATTTAAAGTGCTGTTCCGTGTGGGAAACTCGTAAAACAACACGATCCATATTTATTATCTCTTGATGATTCTGACTGAAATCTTCCCATTTTGTGAAATTAAGGGGAGGGAGAAAAGGCTCGTGCTGCTGTGCCAGCCCTGCCAGAGGGTCACACACGGGTCTGCAGACAGCCCATGCTCACTGCTCTGCTCAGCCACCTGCACAAGGAAAAGGGTGCCCTTGCCAACATCTGCCTCGTGACCCTTATCTCCCACTCCTTCCCCTCCAGGAAAAAATAAACCAGCACCTCACACAGCCTTGGAGAAAGGCTTTTGAGCTGCTAGGTAGAGCCCAGCAGCTTAATCTGTCCTTTTCCCTGGGAATCCACCGTGAGCAGCTCCCCCAGTCCTCCCTGCGCCTCGCAGCCGCTCTCCAGCCGAGCTCTGCTCCTGCCTATTCTCCGATGCCTTGTTGTCCTCCAAAGTGAACATGAGTTGCTGCCAGCTCAAATTAGCATCTTCTCACACTCGGCCAACTGAGCTGCTGAAGGAGGAGAAGGAGTCGGGATCTTCCAGCCTTTAGAGCCTGTTCAACTTCTGTTACGCACCGCCTGATTGCTGAATGGGTGAGAGAGCCTTTGGAACCGGGGTCTCTCCATCTCTTCTCAGATGGGAACCCGCCTCTTCCTGGAGAAGCCATGGAGCAAACCTCTTGCATGGGGACCTCAGGCAAGGCTCTGAGGAGATTATACTTTGCACATAAGACAGAGAAGCAGCAGCCGTTGAGCCAAAGGTACCAAGGGCAGGCTTTTGGCAAGAGATGCCAAGGATGGTTATAAAACCGCAAACCAACCAACCAAACCAACCTACAACAACACACTGGCCCCAGAAACAGCTCAGTGATCAGTAACTGGCCACAGCAGCAGTTCCTGTAGAACATCCTGGGAATGCCTTGTGCAGGAGCTGGGGAAGAGAGGAATCCCTATTACATTTCTTTGGAAACATGAATAACTCCAGCAACTGAGCTGGGTGAGGAAAACCTTTCACGGGTGCCATTGGTTATTTGATCTGCTGTGGTTGATTGCACAGCTTTGGTGTCTGACTGCCACACAAGACATCCCTCTGGAATGGCACTTGGCTACCAAAAAAATTAACAGGAGCCAGAAAAAAATCCCAGCTCAGTCCAGATATTTTTGCCTGGTTATTTTTGATTGTCCTCCCAGTCTGCTTGCAGACCCTGTGGAGGAGGATAGGCTTTTTATTGACCAGATAGCTGTGGCTGTAATCTCTCTGAAAATGCACATTAAAGGAATTTTAAAATCGAGATTATCTCCGTGAGTAGTCCTTAATGACTCCTTCGCAGCTGTTACAATGCTTATGTAAATATTGCCAGTGAATATTCAAGGCTCTATTAAAGAGAAATTTACTGTGCTGTCCATAACTGAATCTCTCCATAAATCCCACTGCACAGGTTGGCTCTCTGGAACACAACCACTGCCTCCCTGTTCAGCTCAGCCTCAGGAGCCTCCCCTCCACAATCCTTATGTGATTGTGGATATGATGCTGGCAGCATCCTCAGAGAGACACAAGCCTCTGGAGGGGACCTGCACCCCAACTCCAGCAACTTTAAAATCAAAATGCAGGAATAATGTTCAAGTACAGGAAAAAAATTAAACTAGGAAGATGTTACAAAATGTGATTGAATTCAGTATAAATTAATATTCCAGGAGGGAGCAATACACGTGTATATATGCAGAACTGCCATCAGCTCTTTTGTTCTGAAGCTGGAGGAGCATGAAAACAGAAACCCGTCTCCTATCCGAGCTCAAACCTGCCAGAAGTAGCTGAGACATGAGAAGAGGCTTTGGCATTTCTCTGGGCTCATGAAGAGAAAGCCAAATGAATTCAGATTCATCTGCACTTGAAAAGCCACTTCTCTGCAGGATTGGAGCGGCAGATGGATGGAGAACAGGAGCACCATGATCTTCCAGAGCATCTCCCACCACCCGGCATCGCAGTGCCCAGGACAGGAGCTGAACCAAGAGCTGAGCCACGGAAATTCCAGCATTTCCCAGAACGCTCTGAAAGATCATTACAATAAACTGAGCAAGAAGCAGCACCAGATGAAGTTCTCTGAACCAGACTGGCCTTTTCTTCCCCCTCTCCATTACCAGGTCTCAGTCTGCCCACACAAACCTACCCTGCTGGCAGTGGCATGCCCTGGTCTCAGCCCACAGCCACACACCCCCATGAGCTTAAAGAGAGGAGGAAACCAAAGATCACAACTAGCTGAACCTTATTTTTTTCAATAATTATTATTATTGAACATGTATGAGCAAATACAGCATCAGGATCTTAGAAAGATTTAATGGAAAAAAATTAATTTTCCTAAACTAATGAAGTACTTGAGCTCCAGGGCAACAACTGCTAATGGTGCTTCTATCTCAGCTGAAGAGGCAAAAAAATTGTGTTTAATAGTAATTTTAAATATAGGTTTGAGATTCTTTCCCATAAATCATGAAGTCAGATAAGGACTGCGCATAATAACTTGTCAGATTACATAAACAAAACTGATTTCAAATACCTTAAAAAACACTCTTATTGCATTTGCAAGGCTGCACGTTTGCGAGGAGACTTCACATCCACAGGAGCCACCACGCACTTAACCCTTCACCCACGATAACTCTTCCTATTTAACAGCACCAAACCTGGTCATCACACAGGCTTTAAAAAAGAATTTAAATTGCATGGACATGAATTTTTCCAGGGAGGGATCCTGGCAGGTTTGCTCAAGGAGAAGAGCTGCTTCCCACGCAGGGGTGATGGGCACCTGCGAGGAGCCAGAGGGGACCTGCAGTGACAGAAGCCCAGCCAGGCACCAGGAGATGCCCCAGGAGATCCTGGGGTTAAAAGCAGCCAAAACCTCTGCTGGCAGCTCAGGGCTGCTTCCCCCCCGGTTTCCAGCCCCAGCAGCCTCCCAGTGCCCGCTCATAGGAGCATTGTCCCTCCACCACGAGCCCTGCGTGTCAGGGAAATGCAGCATCCATCAGTTTTATTCCCTGTGTGCCGCCCTGAGACGCCTCTCAGCTGCTGCCGTGCTGAGCTATTACTCTGGATGTAAATAATGGCCCACGCTCTTCCACTCCTTTACAACAGGTACTTTTTTAATGCTTCCCTCCTTGAATCCCTCTTCCCCCGAGGACCAGAACGCTGCAGGCTGCCGCGTTACTGCAGCGGAACCCTGTCAGCAGAGCAACACCCGCCAGCTCAGCATCTCCAGGGCTTTCACCGAGGGAGCAAACGCCCCTTTCTGATACACTGAAAATGTCAAGATGATCATTAACATCCTCCCTGAACCTCTGCTTCCTTCAGTAAAGGGATGCCAGGGGAAAAAACCTCACTGATAAAACCTGAATTAGCACTTCAGGGTGTATTGACAGATACTGGGGGATTTGTACCATGAACCCTCCAAACTGACCATCTTCTGGCCTTGGACCATCCCTAAATCCCTGCTTCCAGGACAACCACCCATGCCCAGCCTGAGGGCCTATTGATTACCATGAATTACCACCAGTTTGTGTTGAACTGAACATTCTTATGAGGGAATGCCTGGGTTGAACCAGTGGCTCACACTGAGCCCTCTGTCCCTGGCCAAGGAGCCCGTGTATGGAGGGAGCAGGGCCATAGCTGCCAGCAGAACCACCTTCAGGGCCCAGCGGGAACTGGGACTCCTCGGAAAGCCCAAAATTCTTCCCTTCTCCCGAACAAGCAGAGGGACCAAATATCTCCATCCCAAATGCCGTACCCTTTTCAGTGCTTTATAAACTTTTTATCCAGCTGTAAAATTTCTAATTATCTGAGGTAACTAACCAACGTTGCATGAACTCAAACCGAGACTATTCCAGTCAAATACGTAATTAAAAATTTCTGCTGTGCTGGTTCGTTCCCCCAGTTATATAAATTACTGTGCAGGGTGCAGCATCACGGCTGGGACCCCAGCTTGGTGATGCTGATTGTGATAAATGCCAGGACCAGGAGGAATGAGCTGCACCCTGCCCTTGCCCCCACTGCAGCAGCACTGGCCCTCCTGGCCAGCATTCCCAGCTCTCCCAGCCATCATTCCCTGCTCTCTCCATCTGCACTTGCTTCAGAGAGCCACAAGCGCTGGGAGCCCCAGGCCGTACCCAGCAGCAGGCTCAGCTGGCAGAGATGGCGCCGGAATTAGAGCGAAGCACATCCTCAGCTCGCCCCTCCTCAGAATTCACTCTGGGAAACATTCTTCTGTAAGGAGCCAGCAGCAGCTGGAGACTGACAGTTTGGAAAGCCACAAAGAGGAGAGACCGTGGCAGGGAGAAGCCGATGCTCCCAGCTGCTCCAGGCTACGCGTGTCCCAGCTGCTGGGACCTCAGTGTTTGCATCTCACCGACCATCGGGAAACTTCGGCGTCTCCTCAAGCTGCGCCAGAAAACCTGATATTCCTCCTAATGATTCACCTGCCTCCACACTGCATCAAAGACATCAAGTGGGTCTCATAGCAACTGCCAGATTAGCACATCTCCCTAAGCCAGGCTTATCACTGCGAGCGGGAGGGCTGGAAGGGAATGTGTGTGATGCCAGCTGGGAAACGGGAGCAATTCCCACCGGCTGCCACATACCTGCCAGGGATGAGCTGCCACTGGGCCCCTAGGAGGCACAAGCATGGGCTGAGCCCCAGGAAGCACTGGCTCCTTGCCTGGCTCTTAAATTACCTCTCCCCCAGCCCAATCAAGCCTGGGAGGCTCCTGCCCCACAGGCAGTTGCTTTCCTGCACACCTGCCTGAGAGAGGAGCTGACTTTCAGAGCTCTGCTTTGGCTCAGCTGTGTCCAGCTGTAGTCTCTGGCACATCCATGTGTGCCATGTTCACGATTCCCTCAGCTTCCCACAGTCCATGTGAGCAGGGAGAGGGTCTGCAGCAGCTTACTGTGCTTGTGTCCATGCTCCATGTGCACTTGTGTTTGATGTGGGAGTGCTGACAGAGGATGTCAGCACCTTTAAGCTGCAGGAGGGATTTAGAATCACAGAATCACAAACTGGTTTGGGTTGGGAGGGACCTTGAAGTTCATCTTGTTCTAACCCCCTGCCATGGGCAGGGACACCTTCCACAAAACTGGGTTGTTCCATGGCTCCTTTTAATCCAAGGGTCCTACTGGAACAGCCCCAGCCTGCTGGAAAGCCTGGCTGGAAGTGCTGATGGGAGAGGGAGGCCAGCCATGCTAAACGCTCCTGGCAGCGAACACGCGGGTGGACAAGCGCATCCAACTCCACTCCAAATCCATTTTAGATCAAAGGCACTTGACACTGCCTAATTCCAAAGAGTCCTCCTGCCTTCCTAGTCCAACTGTAGGACTTCCCAGGCACAGCCCTAATCCTGCTGCTGCCCCAGCACCGAGTGTGGGGCCTGCCTGTGAGTGTCATGAGTCCCATCTCCTTGGCAGTACCGTGGCAAGAGGGAACAAGTCCAGAGCAGTCCAGACAGTTTCTGTGGCTCTTTTGGAAAGGGCTGTGGAAATCCTGTCCTTTGGGTCTCACTGCTGCTGCTTTGCCCAAGCATTTCCAGCCTCTCCTTCATCTCTGGATTTACCCTGTTATCCGTAGCACTGATCAGTGATGCCAGGGAGTGTGGCAGGACCTTGTGACCCCATGCCTGTCGTGCCACAGCTTGGGGGATTTTGCCTGCCAGGGCAGCTGGATACAGAGATATCTCCAATGGGAGTGTTTAACAGTTCCTCACAACAGATTATTGAAGGGTGTTTTAAACCCCAGGGCCATTATCTGAGCCTAATTTTCCGTTCCAGCCCCTAACATTTCAATTTCCCCCTTCACTGATCTCTGGCTTTAATGGCTCTCCCAAACTTCCCTCAAGTTGAGAAGTGCCCATTTGGTGTTCCTGCTGCATCCTACCGATGCCTCATCTCCTTCCTTTCTCCTACCCCTTTCCCTTTTCTCATCCTTTTCACCTTGAAAACACAGCCTCAATGTCATTCCTTCCCTGGGAATTGCGGCACTGGCCCTGCCCCTGCTGGGGATGCTGCATTTCCCCTCTTGGCTCCCTCACATGGGGCTGCAGCTGGACCCTGGGAAGGAATTTCATGGAGCTTGGGAACCTTCACCTCCCCTTTTCTTTCCTCTCTTTGCAAGCCAGCCTGGAGCTGACACTCCATGTCGCTCTGGCGGGACTGAGGGTGGTGCTTGGCTGCCAAACCACTCCAAATCCTTTCAGTGGGGCCCAGCAACACTCAGTGGTCTCCAGTGGCTCTGGGGGCTCTTGTCCCCCTGCTTTGTCTGCTCACTCCATGTGCCCAGCGCTTTTGGCCGGCTGCCACCAGTGAGGCTGCACTGTCCGGTCTCTTCCCAGCCCCCTGGGGATAGGATGCTACCGGGCTTTGGCACTGCTGCTCGGTGTCACTCAGCTGTCACTGCCTTTGTCCCTGCCGGCAGGCTGTCTCCCAGGAGAGGGGCTTGCTCACCCACTCCCCATCTCCCTGGCACCAAGCAGTGCTGTGGGCTCAGGAGAGGGTTTTGTTGGGCTCTTGGCTGCTTCTTCTCCCATCCTGCAGAGTCGTTCCTCAGACAGAGCCGGCTCTGGGATGTGTGCACTGCCCAGCACTGCTCTGCCCTCCCCTCCGCCCAAGGAGAGGTGACCTCAGTGCCTTTGGGAGACAATTATTCGAAGCCAGACAGTTCTAAAACCTGCCAATGCTCAGGGAAAAGGTGGCATTTAAACAATTAGTCCTGGCACCTGGTTTTCAGCCATGCTCTCTGCTGGACTTGGAAAAATGCTGGTGGGACAAGGGACACTGAGCCAGGTTCTTCCCGGGCAATGTGGGACATGCAGCCACAGCAAAGCCCCAGCATGCCAGTGTCTGCCCAGGACGGCCAGGTTTTGAGGGTTCCTGTCTCCTAAACCCCTGGGAGAATGCCAGGGCAAATATACCAGTCCGAGCATTAACAGCGTCCATGGATGTGGAATGGTTTCAGCCAAGAGGCTCTTGAGGCTGATTGAAAGCAAATTGGTGAATGTGGGGCCTTTTCTCTCCCAGGGCTGAGCATGGCTAACTGCTCCGATGGACAGCTTTATGGACTGTTACATGGATATGGCTCTTCCCATGGCTTCACAGACCCATTTCACAAATGGTGCTGGCTGTGAGCCACTGCTCTGTGCCGAGCTGCTGGTTGGGACATCGTCGCGGAGGCTGAAGCGACGAGAAGGAAAACACGGATGAGAAATAGATAGGGAAAAACAAATGTCAAGCTGTGCTTTTTATAGTGCGAGGGCAGAGTACTGGCTGGGCTTTTAAGCAGAGAAGGATGTGCTGGTAATTGGAAAGGTGCCGGGGGGAGGGTGGCAGCCTGGCTCCTGTACCTGCAAGCACCCAGGACCCCTGGCCAGCCAGCCCTGGGCTGGGATGTTGCACTCTGACTGCCCACATCGAGCCTGACTGAGACCAAAGGCACTATGTCCCTCAGAGTGCAGCCCAGGCATGGGCCAGTCCTGATCACCCCAGTCACAGAGCCTGCAAGGTTGGAGAGAGGAGACTCGGAGGAAAGGACCGAGCTGGATCCCAGTTTTCAGGCAGGGTTGGTCCTGTGTCACCACAAGCAGAGCAGTCCTCTGGGTTAGCAGAGAGCTTGGAAACACTCACTGGCAGCCAGAGGCTGAATTAGTGTTGCTTAACTGTGGCTTCTTCTGGGAAAATAAAGCTCCAAGGCCACATGTGGCCATACCTGTTTGTGCTCTCCATTGGACATGTCAGGCGATGTGTTCCTGCCAGTGAATCCTGTGATCTATTCCTAAACACCACATTATCGAAGGCCAGAACGAGTATCAGGCAGAGAAATCAACTGTTCCCTGATCTAAGCCGACTGGAATCAATTGCTGCAGGGGGAAAGTGCGGTCAGCCACCTCGGAGCCCTCTGACAGGTCAATAAATACACCTGAGAGGACACGCTCGGCCACGGAGGTGGACGTGTTTCCCTGGCATCGCTGCTTGAGTGATGCCCTGCTGTGCTCCAGCACTGCTGACCTGGGTGTCACATGGGCTTCACACAGGGCTTCACACCAGGATGTCACCGTGCCCCCAAGTGCCACCAGGGCTTTTGCTCCTGCCCCTCCTGCACTGGTCCTGCTGTGGCAGAGGCGAGGAGCCAGCTCCCAGGACACCCACCACCAGCTCCCGCCTCCATCCTCTGCGCCAGTCACAGCATTTATTCACGCTTGAAAATTTGCAAGAGAGAGATAATAAACCCCCCAAGAAAGTCTGTCCCTGTTTTGGCCTGACAAGGAACTAAGATAAATGTCAGTTTTCAGTTAATATCATGCTCGGAAGATGAGCAGCAACAGCGGGGATTTCATTCTGGTACATTTATTAAACACACAGAGACATGTCACTGCTGGCAGAGCCAAGCAGGTCCCACAGCCCTGGGGCACAGTCCCTACCAGCATCAGAAATACCCGAGATTAGATCCCATACAAGCCTGGCATTTGAAACCTGGGAACTGCATCCACATGTGCTTCCAGAGTCCTCAGGAGAAGTCCCATTGGAAAGCCAGTCCACAGCACGAGCCACGGGCAGCCACCTCACTGCCCATCCCAGGTGGGCAGCTGGAGACTGTGGGCTGAGCCTTCTGTGGACTGAGCCCACCATGGACAAGCCCCACCACAGACTGAGCCCACCACGGGCGGTGCCGACACGTGCTACGCAGGTCTCCTCCACTGCGGCATCCTCAGGGCTCTTCTTCTCCAAGCCCTCCTGCCATAACTCATCTCTGCTGAGAGGCGTCGCTGCCTCGAACTGCTTATTAGCACAAATTGCCTGGCAGTAACAAACTGCTCTCTCAGCGCTCGTCATTCACCGGGCGCGCGCGGCCGCGGCCAAGCGCGGCGATGGAGCCGGGCACGTCGGCAGCTCGCTGTGCCGCAGGGCACCGCAGGGCTCGGCACGGCCCACGGGCTGCCTCAGCAACGACAGCAGCGATAAACCCTCTGTTCTGCAATAGAACTTATTGATGGGTCGGTTAATTCTGATTTTAATAAAAGGTTTCGTTCAGACGTGCGTGGGCCACGCCATCCGCCAGGAGCTGGACGCATGCTGGGGGATGGTACCTCTCTGGGGAGGGGGAAGCAGGGAGTAGGGATGAGCTGCTGGACAACCTCATCCACCAGGGTTCCCTCTGCTCTGCCGCAGAGCCACTCTGCCTGCCACCACAGGCACCTACATATGGCCCCCCATTCCTAACCCCATCCCCATGGGGTCCTAAGGGCACTCAGAGGGTGGAGAGTGTGGAGATCTTGGAGACCCCTCAGCTGGCATGATGTACTTACACTTTTAATGAGAAATAGCACTTCATATAGAACAGTTCCAGCATTTATTGAACTGAAGTGCCTTCCGCTGCTTTGGTGCGTAGCCCTGAAGCCTGTCCTGGATGATTTAAGAATGATCCATCTGGAAAATGATGCAGACAATTTGTTACATCCAGCCAGAGAGCCATAGAAACCACCATAACAAGCTTAAATGATTTCAGCATCACTACATCATCTAGCCCCAGCCAATCTTCCTCAGAGCCACCGCTGAGCTGGGGTTGCCCATTCTACATGGCTCCTCTTCCTGAAGCTGATGCTGCTCCTGCAGCTTATCCTGGTGCTGGATCCAGGCTTCTAGTCAATGCTTTGTGGGATATGGGGGACCCCTTTCCACCTTCCCACTACTTGTCTCACCCCCCTGCCTTCCCAAATCCCTATTTTCAGACAAGAAGCTCCAAGCAGCTCAGAAACCCTCCCAGTGGGCTCCTCCGGCTGCCGGCAGCACGGGTGCCTGTTGATGGTAACCACCTCGCCCTGGGTAAATCAGGGCTTCGGTTTTCAAAATAGCGTGTTGATTGAAGCTTAAAATATCCCCAGCAATTACTTCGCCCCGGTATAATTATAATAATTAAACTTGGATAATGCTTAGTCCTACTTTTTATCAGCTCTGTGTGCTGCGGCACCAGCGTGTGGTGTTTTGTTTCCAGCCTCATTTTCCAGCCTCGCCCCGCCGAGCAGCGCTGAAGGGACATGAGCTGGCAGCATCCAGTGCTGACAAGGGGACGGTGACCCTGTCACGGCCCCTCCAGCCCTGGGGACCACTCGTGGCACCGTTTAACCCAGGGCATGGCGTGTGGTGGCCGTGCCCTGGCCCTCGCTGCACGGCGGGACGAGCAGCAGGAGGGGATGCTCCCGGCTCCGTGCCAGGGCGATGGGTGCTGGAGGGAGTAGGGATGCTGGTTCTTCCCTTTGGCTGCTTGCCTTTGTCCCACCCCAATCCCTCTCCCACGGCTCAGCACAATATTTCTCCTCCACGCTCCCAGCAGCGACACTTGGAACAGCTCAGGCTGGTGAGTACGTTTCCGGCTGTGATAAATAGCAGGGAAAGGAATGAGATCCTAACACTGTATTTCATGCCCTGAAATCCCACTTGCATCTGGAAATGAACAGAGTTCTCCGGCTGATATATGCAGCTCTGAGGCCATTCGCATCCTGTTCGCTTGTACACATTGTCTCAGTGATTTAAGTTGGCAATTTGGCCCTAAAATGAAGAGCATCTCACTTTGTCCCTCCCCATTTTTCTATATATTTTCCTGCAGAACGGAGCTTTTGGAGATTTGGCTGGGCTGGGGCTGGGCATCATCTCTGGTCTTGCTTTTGTGCTGGCCTGGCATGGAGAGCTGTGGAGGGTCCTGGCACTGTGGGAAGGCTGCTGCCACAGCCTGGGAATGCAAGTGGCAGGTGGCTGTGCTGATGTCTGTCTTCCCAGGACACCCCTCTTCAAAGCCAACACGGACACCAATAAAGGCTTTTCCCCCTTTCCAGGTCAGATGGCATTGTGAGGAATGACAGCCATGCTGTCCCACAGTGCCCTGGGGAAGGGGGTTGCTGTGGGAGCACGGGGGGCTATGGGTGCTGTCCCTGCTGCCTGGCAAGAGCCCTCCTTGTGCTGCCCAGTCCCCACATCTGTCTGTCCATCTGTCCGTCCATCTGTGGAACAGCGCAGCAGCAGGGCTGGCCTGAGTGTGAACCACTGTCACCTGCTCCACACCCAATGTGCAAACCAGAGCCATCACTTACCAGGGACCTGCTCGTGGCCAGGACTCCTCCTTGGGTAGAAGATCTAGCTGGGTGAAGTGATTTCACAGCACAGCTGCTTGAGACATCATTAGTGATGTTTAATTAACTCTCCAACAGTCCTATTCAATGGCTTCCTTCTTCCAAGCAGCTGTCCCAAGGCACATGGGGTCCCCTCAGAGACCTGGGGGATGTTGGGTGAACATGGGGACCTGGCACCCTCCTGCCTGTGCCACAGGGTGTGGAGGTGGTGCTGCCATGGGGGAGACTCCAAGGGGATGCACAAGACCCTCTTCCCAGGACGAAGGACGGGCTATTTCCCAGCTGCTCACACGAGGTGTGCACAGCTGGGGACAACAGGATTTCTCCAGGGAAGCCTCTGGACTCCTTCTTGCTGAGACATTGACCCCCCTGGACACCAAACCAACCCCGTCCCCTCCCCAGGGACTGCGGCCATGTGCGGAGGAACCCAGTCACCACCGGCTGCGCGGTTCTCATATCAGTTTTAATAGCAACATCAGAGTACTAAATATACAGAGGGCAAGGGGACAGGGTGGCATTTACAGTGCTTCCAAATACACGGCTTCCACGGACAGAGACAAATTAAAAACCGCTCGGGAAGAAAAGGTCCTTTTGGCACCGCCCCAGGTCGCGCTGTGGGCGCGTGGGGCAGCCACAATGCCAAAAGGCGACGGCGCTTCCACCGGATGCCTCCCGGTGCAGGATTTTCCCAGGAAAAGAAAGAAGTACTCAGTGATGTAAAACCGGTTACAAAGTAAAACTGTCTCATGTTAGAAAACGGGTTTTGGCAAAATAAAAATAAAGTGTAAACTTCACTGTACATGTCCTATCAAACAAAAAAATAAACCCCTTGGAACCTAAAATAGAAGAATCTGGGTCAGAAATCTGTGCCCTTAGTGTACATTTTTGTGCAACATATACTTTTTTCAAAGTAAATATTATCTCCACTCGTGACACTATTAAAAATGTACCTACAAACGCTGAGAGTAATTCTTAAAAATGTGTGAGAAGCGTTAGATGAGCTCGGGAGACCAAACCCACAGACTTGGAAATGGCGAGGGATTTCTTGCTGGTTTTGAAAAAATTGCGTACAGATTTAATATCTGGTTGAACGAAAATTCCAACCACATTCATCCTGAAATGGGCGGGCTGAGATAGGATAGATATATTTTTGTTCTATTTTATTTTTTAATTTTTTTTTTTACAAAATATATATTATGTGTAGAATATCTACTATTTAACTACCGTTTCAGCTGAACTACCTTCCTTCGCAACAAGCTGCCAGTGGAGAAGAGGTAACCTGAAATCTGTCCCCGCGCTGGCTCTGCCATCGCTGTGGTGACCTCCTGGCAGGCTCGGTGCCCTCGACCCCATGGGGCACTGGTGCCCCATGGAGCACTGGTGTTCTCTGGAGCACGGCTCCTGCCACCACCACCGGCCGCCCTTTCTCCAGCTGGGAAGACAGAGTGAAGGTAAACGATCGGATCTGGAGAGACGGGCGGCCGCCCAGGGCCGGCTCTGCCCGGGGTGCTGTGGGGTGAAGCCGCCCTCGGGGGATCCCGGCTTCCAAAGGTCAGGGGATTGAGGACCAAACCCTGCCCGCCCTAACCGCTGGTGCCATGACATGGGAGCTCGGACCTGGAGCTCCAACCCAGCTCAGTTTGGTGCGGGACAGAGCCCAGTGGTGCCGGTGGCAGCAGCAGTGCTGACTCCCCGGCTCGGTGGGAGTGGCACATCCTGTGGCTCCTGCTCAGGGTTAGCAAGGGATGTGGAGGGAGGAGAGTCCTGCACGGCCCTGGGAAGCCTGGGCTTGCTGCAGAGCCCAAGGAGAGCCAACCTCTCCTTGCCATGGGTGGCTTGTCCCACACCATTTTCTCTAGGACAGAGCCACAAGTGACACACAGACACTCCATGACACGTCTGGGGGATGTGGCAGCCTCTTGGCTGCCATGGTGTGTTTCTCAGGGACTACTCAGGGGCTAAGGAATCCGGAAAATGAACTGAAAGGAAACAAGCAGCAGTGGGCTGAGGGCTTAGAGCAAAGCAAGGAGCAAAACTTTTCTTTTTTTAAGCTTCCAGGACCTTGGGGTGAGACGATGTGCCCAAAACATGACAAAGCTCCCATAGGAGCATGTCTGAGAACACCACGCTTCCCTGCTTTTCCACGGTGGGAAGATCTACTCAATAGACTATGCCATGGAAATGCAACTTTCTATTTTCATTTCTTTCTTGTTTTTTGGCTTTCATCAATAGGAGGGAATGAAATCACCACAGTTCATTTCTCTTCTCTGTGCAAGATCTTGGGACGCCTGGATCCTGCCTTGTACATCACTGCATCAGTGGCTCCATCCCAGCCCTTCCTCCTCCTCCTCCTCTCCCTCCACTGCAGTGGCCCAGCATGGATGGGGGGAGGCTTCCTCTGATAAAGTGCAAGTGCTGTTGGTCCTTATAAATAAGGGAAGATTGTGCATCTACTTTTGTTTCCTGGTTCACCGCTCAGCTTCGGGGAGACCAGGACATGTCCTGCTGCAGACTGTGAGGGAAACTCATGCAAGTCCTGCCCTCTGAATCCTGTGCCCATCCTCGGGGTCACAGTGATTCACCTTCCTTCTCTCTCCCTGACACCCACACACACACGCGCACACACACACATGCTTTCCCCTCCTCTTCCCCAGCTCTACAGGGAATTCCCTGTCAGCCAGGTGCCTCTTCATCACCACTGCCATCATCACCACCGCTTGCACCAGTGCTGCCCGTGCTGCCCTGGCATCCCCCAGCTCTGCCTGACGCCTTCCCTGTGGGCAGCAGGTTCCATCCACGCAGAAACACAGACTGCTGCTTCACATGCCCTGGGATGAGGGAGCTGAGATACATTTCTTGTCATACTGCTACCGCAATTACACTGGAATACCTGTGGGAATGAAATAAATAGGAAGATTAAGGGGAGAAGCTCAAGGAACGTGGCTCCAAGCTGGTGTGGATGGATTCCCGTGAAGTCACAAAGGGAGGAGAGCCTGAGGGCAGGGGCTGCACCAATGACACCAGCATCACAGGAAAGCCCCAGGACACTGAGATGACCCTGGAACAGTCGCTCGGACTCCGCGCTTCCCAAGGACAGACACTCCCCACGTTTCCCAGGGACAGCTAAAGCTTTGGGGGCCACTGCTCTAGCAAGACACTGTCTCCTCTCCTCCCTGGAGGCATCTAATGCTCTGGAGAGCCGGACATGAGCCACCCAGGAGATACCGCTCTGCCCAGGGGATGGTTGGCTCAAGTCTGCAGGTAATTGTCAGGGCTGGCAAGGAAGACTTCTGTCTGAGGCAGCGTCCAAAAATTCAGGACAAATAATCCAGACTGTGCAATTCCATGGGAAAAGGACAGAAAAGGACATGGGAACGAGAGACCGCACGCGTGGCTATGCGCAACACCACAGGGTTCTACTTTTTTTTTTTGTTTGTTTTTAAACTGCACGTTCATTATCATAAAGAAAAGGAGCTGAGTAATCAGTGGGGGAGTAGAAACATGGATCTGGACAATTCTAAAAAACCACTAGTATTTACCAAGGGCAGTTTACAAAAAGAACTGGAGGACTTTGGTCTGATCTCTGCTGTCGTTCCCACCCATTTAACATTGAAGGGACCCAAGAGAGACCCATCCCAGTGTCTGATGTGCAGCACAGCACGGCAGCACCCAACTCCATGGAAAGACTTGGACAGAGGCTTTAGGGTCAGCACCCAGCAACACCACCCACCCCAGCAGGAGCTGGATGGGCATGGACATGTTTCTAGAGCAACACACCAAGCCGGAGCCTGCAGAATCATGCTTCCCTGGCAAAAATTCCCTTTAAACATTATTAAGTGATCTCCAGGATTGTGGACAGCCGGCTGTGTCTTCTCCTGCCACAGCAGAGCCAGCCAAGACCAGGAGAACAAAGGAAGATGCTCTCTTGATCCCACAGGCCCTGGCTGGGGCAGTAGGCAATGAGCTCCTTCCTCTTGTTTCTCACACAGGGCTGAATAAGCTTTGGTGCTGTGGCTGATTTAGAAGCCATTTTCCAAAAAACCTCCCACACCCCACTCCTAAAATTTGTCTTCTGTGCCAAGAGAGGCCCATCTTTTGGAAGTCCACCCCTAAAATCTGCCCCGTCCAGCCCCAAGGTGTCATGCCTAGCATGGCGGAGATCACAGCTCTGTGGACATGGGGCAGGCCCAGGATTTCCAGCTTCTTCCCATCCACCTTGATGATGTATCGGGATACAGAAGTCTGGAAATACCTTCAGCACCGCCTTGAGCTGCGCTCTGGATGGTTTTGGGAAGCTTCTCCTCTGCTTCCCGCCGGCAGCGCAGCCCCGGCCGTCTCTCACCACGGTCACGTTGCAACGCTGGAAAAGCATTTCCAAAAAGAACCAAAATTATATATATATATGTATACATACATATATATGTCTATACATACACACACACACGTATATATATGTATATATGTCTACCTATATATACACATATAGGTTGACAGGCAAGCTGCCAAAGTAGAAAACATCAGATCACCCAGTTTGCATGATGCGTGTTAAAGAAATGAGACTTTTAGCCCATGACATCTTCTTTAAAAATGAGTATTTAAGATCTTCAAAAATTGCTACAGTACAAAAAGTGTTTGTGTGTGTATATATATATATATATTTTCTCTCTACATATACCGTATGTATGTACGCGTATGGACCGGAATGGATGACCCCACCAGAAGAGATGCCCCACTCGTCCTCCACAAGATTTCCAGGCGTTATTGACTCGGCTCTTTGCAAAGTCTTTGCATCGGTTCATGGCACATAATGGTATTATTGGCACAGGTTCAGAGTCACCGTCCATGGCCGGGCTCCAGGCGCTCATCCTTCCCTTTCCATCCCTTGCTGGTTCCTCCTCATCCTCCACGGGGATTCTTTGCTTGCACGCTTTCCTTTCTCTCCTCCCAAAAACGCGCTCCTTGACAACGCAGTTACCTATAGGCGTGTTCATTTTTATAAAAATATATTTGGCCCATAGAACGCTGCTCTTTGAGTCTCCTACTGGTAAACAGAAATGGTAGGTACAGGTAACCCATTATTTTTTTTTATATTTTTTACAGGTTCACCAATGGAATCCTGTTGAGGACGAGAAGAAAAAGAAAGATTAAGTCATTACAGGGAATTGCACCATGTCTTGTGTCACTGCTCGGATGATCCTCCACAGCCTGGAGGTTTCCTCCTCCTTCCCCCTGGCTGTGGAGCTGCAGGATTTCTGGGGGAGAGGAGCATGGAGGGAGCAGAGTACCAGTGACCTCCTCCTCCTTCTCCGCAGCTGCCTGTCTGTGCTGGGGATTGGGACCTCTACTTCTTTCTCCTCTCTTCTCTTCTCCTTTTCCAGAATGGGATTTACTCCCGATCATCCCTGCATTCTGCAGCTTCTCACACTTGCGCCTCGAGCAGCGAGTGCTCTGGCAGACGAGCAGATGATGACAAGCACTAACAAGATTTTCTAAAGTTAAATCTAAAGAATCAATAGGGAATTGGTTAAGCACCAAACCAGAGATCCTATCAAAGTCCTTAAGCTATTTATTTACCGTCTACTGGAAGATCTCTTCCTATGCAATCCTGGACCCTCAATGTGATGACAATCACTCCCCATCATTGGCATGTGGCCACTTGCTTTACATGTCCCTGACATTTCAAGAGCTGTAGCACAGCTGGGTGTGCCTGAGTGAACTGCAAGCAGGTACCTACACCCCGTACAGCAGTGCTCAGGACACGCATCCCTAATCCACACATCCCTAATCTGTGCCCTCTGCCTGGCTGGGATCAGCATCTGGAACATAGCATGTCTTCTATCCCAAGGTTCTTTCTCTAAAAACCACTATTTTTAAGCAAGATGCCCAATACACCGTCTCCAAGAACAACCCTGAAGTCTTAATTAGCGAGACAGATTTTCCAGAGTCCTTAATCTCCTGTGCTGCGGCTGTGCTGGGACTGCTGCTACTCCTCCGAAGACAAGCCGGGATTTTTTATGATGACTCATTATCTGTTAATGTTAACACAAACCATTTGCTGTTGTTAGGCAGAACGGGGCCAGCGCAGCAGCTGCTGCCGTGTTCGAGCGCGGCATTACCACACAACGCTGTCAGCCCTCACCGCCCTGTGCCACGGCAGGGTCAGGCCGATGTCACCGAACCAGCACAGCTGCTGGGTCCCAAACTGCCCCCTCCCTGCCAGCGGTGCCGAGCCTCCCGTGGCTCCGGGTGAGCACTGGTTAATGCACGATGGCAGGATGTACAATCAGTATTGTATCCCAAATAGCCTCTTTGTGCAAAGTAGGTCAGCGCTTGATCAACCTTACAGATTTTTGTATAATCTCATTCCATGGGGTTTTTCAGTCAAAGAGAGTGGGATTAAGGACAAGAATAATGCGGAATCTCAAACTTCATTTCAGAAAGCCCCAAAGCCAGGATGAAATCAAGTCAAACCAGCCACCCTGTGCCGTGGTGCTCGGACAAAGCCACTCAAGTCTTTGTCACACGTCCCGTGCTGGTCTGCAGAGCGGCGGTGCTCCTGCCTCTGTCTGGGTGCTCCTCCAGCACCGCTGGCACCAGGGCAAGGGGAGTTTTCCTTCTCATCCCTCCCTGCAGGTAACTCCTGGGAGCTTTCACTGACTGCTCCATTCCTCACCTACCCAGCCCAGGGCCACACTGAGGCTGCACTGCTACACCAGGCTGCTGCAGACGGACCGGCTTCTTGTCTGTGCCGCCTGTGCCAGCGGCCGCTGCTGAGGTGTGACATCCACCGAGGTGTGACATCTACCAAGGAGCTGGTGCTCCAGTGGGGCCCGGCTGCCGGCACAGGCAATCTGCTGGAAAGCTCCACCAGCTGCTTGCCACGGGCGGCATCGCCTGCTGTGGGGAGGGACAGCGTCCTGGCGGGGACCATGCCTGCCGCACAGGAACCCTCCCCATGGCTCCTGGAGACACAGGAGGAATCTGACCCCAGGAAATAGCTTCAACATCTGCTCCCCGTGTGACTAGATGAGTTTCACCAGGTTTCCTGAAACAATCCTGGTGCTCCCTGCAGCTCTCCGAGCTGGAGACGCTTCGCAGTGCTGTCCCTTACATCTGCTGCCTCAACTGCTCAGCCCAGCCTGACGAGGCTGTCGGCATCACCCAAGGCCAGGGTGCCAGTTGGGCAGCACCGTGGTCAGTCCTCACACCAGGCTGACGGACTGTCAGATGTGAAGTTCACATTAAATTCCAACTTGGCTCCTAGTGGTCATCTCAATGAAACATCTGCAGCACCTCTGTCCTGTCATCCCTGTCCTGGGATATGCCACCTGCCTTGTGCCTCCAGCTCTGGCCCCACACCATGAGGAGCAGTAATGTGCCAACCAGACAGCGCAGCGCTGTGAAGTGCTGTCAATTAAAACTTGTAAAACACCAGGAGAAAGGGGCTGTGAGGAGAATGCTACGTGTAGCCCCTCCAGCCAAAAAGCTGCACATGCTCCAGAGCATCCTTTGCCTCTGCTGTGGTGCAGTGGGTCAACAGCAACTGTCCCCTTCAGGTGACCTTGCTGCGGCTGTGGATGCCAGCCAGGAAACACTCATTCCCCCGGAAGCGGCGCAGCCCAAGCAGCTGCATCTCCTTTTCCACCAGCCTTTCCTCTAGAAACAAGAGCTGGAGAGGCATCCTCCATGCCTCCGCTCCTCTGGCGCTTCCCTCCATCCCACTGCTCCTCTGGCACTTGGCAGCTGGTGACAGCACAAGGCAACCACGGTGGCAGGGACAGCCTAGCAGGGAGCTCATCTCAACGCCATCTGCACCTTACACAGCGGCACATGAAACTTGGAATGCTCATTTCACCTGCGGGATTTCCCACCGGCACCTGGTTGCAACTGGGACACACCACTTACACAAGCGTGTCCCAGAAACAGCCTGGTGCAAACACACCTGTGCCCAGTAAACATGCAGAGAACAGGTAGAACAGGTTTGGGATCAATCTCATTTCGTTATCGTTAATGAAACCAAACAGCAGCTTCCAGAATTGCATCTGTAATTGAAGTGCCATTACAGAGCTAATGCTCCAGGTACGAGCCAGATAGATTTTTCCAGAGCGCATCAATGTGCGTTTTATGGATTCCATGAAAACGGGTCAATGAGAATTTCAAGGATTTAATAAGGCGTAATGGAATGGCTTCAGGCTATTTAAAGAAATCTGTGGAGGTGACCAGGGCACAGTCTTTGGCCCAGGGTTTCACAGGACCTGGGGCAGGAGCAGTGGGATCCACACAGGATTCCTACAGTGCTTCGAGCTGCTCCTTCCTTCCCTCTACCCAAGGCGTGGAGAGCTGTAGATGGCATTGAGCGTAGCTGGCTTGCTTTATGTGTTATTTCTTTTTTTTAATTCACTCTAAGTCAATGGAAAGACATCCCAAACTACAAAACTGAGGGTGGAAAAGGCCCAGTGGGTTATTGCTGAGGCTGGTGTTCCCCAAAGAACTGCACTGCTCATTCTCCTGCTGCCCTCACTCCTGGCACCAGCTCCTGTCTGGGTTCCTTCGCCCTCTGTCCCCTGAGACAGCGGCCACAATAAAAGAGTCAGAGAAAAAACATGAGCATGTCGGTGGATGGGGAGTGAGAGCCTTTCACCTTCACCAGTGAAGCTGCTTCAGCCAGAAGAGGCTCTGGGGGCAGTGGGGCCATGCCAGGCAAACCCCTGCTCTCTGCCCCACTGCACTGGCACACACCTCACCTGCCCTGTCCAGACACCGCCAGCCTCAGCACGGCTGAGACCATTAACTTTTTATTCCCTTCCATTCTAATCTAATTATATTTCTGTGTTCAATAGCTGTGCATAATGTTAAACAGGCTATTCCGAGTGAGTTGCAGCCAGGGAAGGCTGGAAATTTCATTTACACTCAATATATGATTCATTACAGCAGGGACCTGGGACAGAGCAATTAATTCACCTGAGCACGTGGCTCGAGCGGGCACTGCTGCCCAGGGCGAGCTGGCACACACAGACCCCTGATGGCTTTTCCTGCTACTGCTATCGGCTGTGCCATCTTCAAAAGCGACACAAGGAGGTGGAAACGGCTCAGGCCAACTCAACAAAAGGGAAGAAAATCCCCAAAGATTGTACTCTTGCAACCAGAACAACATCACTGCACTCCTTCAGTCACAGCAACACTCCAGGTGTGACCGGCTGCTGGGGACTGTGCTCGAAGGGTTGGCTTTGCAGAGCAGCAGGAGAAGGAGGAGGAGGAGGAGGAGGAGGAGAAGGAGGAGGAGGACCCCAGCACCCTTGCAGTGAGCATGGAAGTGTTCATGACAGCAAACATCACCAAATGAACTTTCAGATACTGACGGAGCATGCATGCCGGACATGTGGCACTCGGGCGAGGCGGGCTGTCCATCATGCCACCAGAGGTTAATTACAGATCAGGCCATTTCCCAGCACGGAAATTACTGTGGCTTGTTGAGGTTTTAGAGGTGGGCTGGAACCATGGGATCAGGCTGGAGTTCAAGGCTGCCCCAGGGACCCTCTGCTTTTGAGTCCATGTCCATCCCACTCCCTGCCTGTTAGTGTGGGCCTGTCTGCAATTAACCTCCCTGGAAAAGCTGTTCGGCTCCCAGTGCACCCTCCACAGCAGGAAATACGCCCAGTCACACTGACAGAAGTGCAGATGGGAGGATGGCACCAGGCAGGGTACGATGGGCACAGCGGGGGCACAGGATGGATGCGGGGTGGACGCAGGGAGCGCGGTACGTACCAGGAAACAGCCCGCTGGCGTCTGCCCTGCCCCCAGAAGTCAAACAGGCTTCGGCCAGTCAGCAGGAGATTTCAAACCATTTCTCAGACACAAAGGCCACGGGAATAAGATGCCGGTCAGAAGAAGAGGGTCTGCAGTGAGCAGAAAGAGGGGCTTGTACACACTGGTACGTAACATGGCACAAGCAGGGGTGGCCTGCTGCACAATCAGCTTTTTAGGGAGAAAGAATTACGTCTCTCTACAGTGATGCTTTGAGTGGGCCTGGGTTCACCATGCTGCCTGGAAGTGCTCTGGGAAAAAGGGTCCCAGAAAGCATCCCTGGGTGGCAGAAAAACCATAATCCCCGCCAGCCAGAACACAGCCACCCTCTGTCACCTGGCTGGGGTTCACATCAAACCAAGGCTTGTGGACACCCAACAAAATAGTGTGACAATCCGTGCCAGTTCTCCACCTTCCAAGATCTGAGAGAACCCTGGAAAATGTGGATGAGCAGAACCCCGAACACACACAAGAGATGCTAATTGAAGAGGCATCAATGAAGTTGTTGGCTCCAGGCCTTTCCTTGGGGCAGGCAGACATGGGCTGTGGCTGCCACGTATGCTGTGGTTCCTCAAGGCTGCCTGGAGCATCAGCTGCTCATTTTCTCCCTCAAAACTCTGTGCCTGGCTTCCCCTCTACCTCTGATGGGGACACACATTTACCATATGGTGAAACCACACCAGCACCCAGTGAAAGGGCTCTGGGGCCAGCCTGTGGTGTGGGAAACATCGCTCCCAACCCCATCGCTCCCGATCCCGCTCCCAATCCCCTCCCTCTGGGCAGGCGAGGGGCTGGCAGAGCACGGCCACATCCCTTGGCTGCCAGTGACGCTCCTCGTTAACGCTCTGCCGTTATTTCACAGCAGCCAAACGGTTCATTTGGCTCTCGCCGCCTGCTCCTCCATTAATCACCCGCTCGTTTGCAGCCCGGAAGCTTTGCCGATGCCACTGAGGAGACAGCACGGGTGCTGGAAAAATGGATCCAGTGGCATTTTATGTGCTGGCAGCAGCAGCAGCAGCTGGGAACTGAGCACCGTGCGGTGCTGAGCTCGCCCAGCCTGGAGCCAGAGGCTGTTGAGGCACCCACCCAGTCTCACCGCCAGGACCAGGGGTCAGGAACCAGTCCCACACCCAACTATGAGTGGGTGAGCACCCAAGAGGAAGGTGGCTCTGCCAAATGCTCCCAGAACATCACCCCTGAGCACCGGGGCCCCATCACCACAGCAGAGTGGCGCTCTCCAGCTGGGAAAACACGGTGCCCACCCCACCTGTTTCCATTGAAGGTCATTTTATAATCCCCGGGCGAGNTGGATCATTCCTAATGAGCAGTTTGGAAACAAAAGCAGCTCGCTGTACACTATGTTTGTGATTTCGTGCTGCCTTACAGTTGCAATTTCATAATGAAATGATTTTTCCTGGCTGCAGCCCAAGGATGTGCTATTTTTCACAAACAGATGTTGCAGCTCCTGATGGATGGTAGTTTTAATAAATAAATAAGTCTTAGAATGACAGGAAAATAAGNTGTGCTGGCAGCAGCAGCAGCAGCTGGGAACTGAGCACCGTGCGGTGCTGAGCTCGCCCAGCCTGAAGCCAGAGGCTGCTGAGGCACCCACCCAGCCTCACTGCCAGGACCAGGGGTCAGGGGCCAGTCCCACACCCAACTATGAGTGGGTGAGCACCCAAGAGGAAGGTGGCTCTGCCACATGCTCCCAGAACATCACCCCTGAGCACCGGGGCCCCATCACCACAGCAGAGTGGCGCTCTCCAGCTGGGAAAACACGGTGCCCACCCCACCTGTTTCCATTGAAGGTCATTTTATAATCCCCGGGCGAGTGCAACGTGTCCTCTGCGTAGACGGGCACGGGGGTCCGGACGCACTCGTGGGAGCACTGCAGCGTCTCGTTGTAGGCGGTGAAGATGTCGAGGGCGCTGGGCACGCGGGCAGGGGCGAAGTCAGTCAGGTTCTGGCAGCTCTCCTCCTGCTGGTCCAGCTTGCGTTGGTGGCTGTTGCGCCGCGGGCGCCCGCTCTGCGCGCAGCTGGGTGGACGGAGAGAGAATCAGACAATCATGGGATGGTCTGGGTTGGAAGGGACCTTAAAAACCATCCAGTTCCATGTCCCTGCCATGGGCAGAGACGCCTTCCACTATCCCAGGTTGCTCCAAGCCCCGTCCAACCTGGCTTTGGACACTTCCAGGGATGGGGCAGCCACAGCTTCTCTGGGCAGCCTGTGCTAGGGCCTCATCAACCTCACAGGGAAGAAATTTCCCCTAAGATCTAACCTAAGTCTTCCCTCTTTTAGTTGAAAACTATCCCCCTTGTCCCATCCCATTGTCTGCCTATGTAAAAAGTTGTTCTCTATCATTTTTATAAGTCTGTTATGGCCTGAAAGGCCAAAGCAGAAAGGACGGAGTGCACAGTGTATCCCTGAAACTTGGCAAGGGAACTCACCTGATCGACCAGTCATTACAGATTGCTCAATACTAGATTAGAATTCAGAAATTCCAATTCCAATTCCGAATTGGAAAGATCAGCCACAAGCAGTCATTTGGCTCGGTGCTTTTTTTAAGAATCAAATTTACATTTTAGACACAAGCTTTTTTCCCATCAGAGGAATTACTTAATGAGTCACACGCTTGTACCTGCAGGAAGAAAAAGCCTTTTCTTAAGTGAAAATATGTAGGTGAGAACAATGAAGTGAAACCCTTTCCATTTGGGAGGCACCAACAGGTTGGAACTTCTCAGGATAAACGAGCTCAGGACCTGATGTGACACAGCAGAGGGACGGCTGGCAGGGCAGCCCTGCTCTCCAGGGGCTCCTCCAGCTCCGGAGGCTTCATCAGGATCTCGTGGCTGCACAACACTTCTGGCTCAGTACGTCAGAGACGAGGAGAACCCCAGCTCGCAGGAGCCGCCCTCAATCAGCCTGGTCCTATTTCAGGGTCTAGACACTGATTTAATTAAGATGCCACTTTTTCCAGATGGGATTGACAGCGCCTCGCGGAATGCTGGAGTTTTGGGAGGTGGCAGCTCCGAGGGCGGTGGGAGCTGGGGATGCCGGCACTGTCTGCAGAGGGGCACCCGCGGGGACAGGAGCGTGGGGCTGTGCCGAGAGCGGCGCTGGCCGGGGCAGCAGCATCTGCCAGCAGCGGGGCACTGCCGGCTCCGCTCCGGTTGATGCAACCGAAAGAGACAGCCCTAAACCAACCGCTGTCTCCCCACGGCACGTGTGCAGGAGCAGCAGTGACAAGAAGGATGCTGGCTTGGCACGCAGCCATCGCTCACCCGTCCTGCCCGAGGGGGACAAGCGCCAGCCAAAGGACGGGGATGGCGACTGTGTCCCCGCAGGGGACGGGGCCGGAGTGTGCGATGTGGGTCAGTCCGGACATGGAGCACCCACACATGGCCCGGGGTCACCCAGGGAACCGAGGCAGTTTGGTCAGAGTTGAGCAAACTCCCAGGTGCTGTTTCTTCACCTGGGACACACCTGGGTGCTGCCCACACTCCCCTGCCGGGGATTTTCTCTGGTGATTTCTCAATTTCACTTACTGTAAAGCATTTCTACTCTACACTGATCACTGGATTTATTTTTTCCCCTTTTTGGCTTCAGCAGCAGTTACTGAGCTGTTCTGCCAAGCTGTGGTCAGCCGGATCAATGACTCGTACTGCTCACTGCTGCAACTGGAGACAAATCCCACAAGTGTTTTATAAACCATTTTCCCTGCTCCTTCACTGAAACACTGCAGCAACCAGGGAAGTTTAGTGAATTAAATCCCACTTGAGATACAGGAGAGAGCGCCACTGGCTTCTCCCCAAAGCAAGTTCAGCTGTGGGGCCAGAACCTCGGCTCTTTCGGTCGGCTGCTGCTCTGCATTACGGCTTTGCCAAGATGAAGATGCCTCCATAGCCCTGCAAAGGGCTTCTTCCCTCATCCCAGTTAGCCAGCAGGCTCCTCATCAACCCGGTGCTGTAATTTCCTCCTGGCTGCAGGAATCGATTTGCTGCAGCACCCATGCAGAGCTCGGCCAGGCCAGAGGGGAGAGCCACCGGCAGGGCCGCGTGGCCGCTCTCCCCCCGGCCCCGTGCTGCAGCCGTGTCGCTACGCCAGCAACGCTGACCTCAAAGTAGGCCAGTTT
Organism: Aleadryas rufinucha; assembly: GCA_013397815.1. Lineage (NCBI taxonomy): Eukaryota > Metazoa > Chordata > Aves > Passeriformes > Aleadryas > Aleadryas rufinucha. The sequence goes on along the minus strand of VZTH01004401.1, from coordinate 125,117 downwards.
CCCTGGGAAAATAGGTAAAGTGAGGAGTGCCTGGAGCGAAAGCTAACCTATTTTGCCATACGCCCAGCCACGCTGAGAGAATAAACGGGAGCAAATGAAGCTGGAGGAGCACAGCAGCGCCTTGGGGTTTGGGGCATGCTTCAAACCATGGCACCTGAGGGGCTTCCAAGGTGCCCTTCAGTCCCTGGGGTCCCAGGGAGGGCAGGAGATGCAGCTGCTTCTTGCCAAGCCAGGCTGGGGATTTTAGGAGCAGCATCAAAGCTCCTTAGGGAAGGCAGTGGGGGAGCTGCTGCCGGCACTGGGCAGATCCTGGGAACACCCGCTGTGGCCCAACACACAGCTCTGACCTCTCCAGGTGGCATCGTGCTGAGGCACTCAGCCCCGGAGCGGCCCATGTGAGACCTGTCCACCCAACCCTGGGCACGTGTTTGTCCCCAAAGCCACGGGCCAGGTGGTGTGAGGTGGGGAAGCCTCAGGGGCACAGCCGAACCCTCATGAGCCAACCTCCTTCGGAGGTTTCGGTGTAAACCCCCCATTTTCTCCTGCAATGCCTTTCCAAAACTATCCTGGCAGGTGCCACAGGCTTTGGCACCTGCAGCTGGAGGGGCACCTCAATCCCCACCCTGTCCCTGTCCCACGTCACCCCCCAAACCAAGCAGAGCAGGAGGGACCTTACCAATTTTTTAAGACAAGAGTTGTTATCAGCGCAGCTATGACCATGATGAGGGACACGGTAATAGTGATTATCTGATGAACTGCCAGACCTGCAGACACAAGAAAAAAGAGTGGGGATGGGAACTGAGGGGACCCCGGCAAAGTCCCCCTCCCCACACAGCCCCC
>VZTH01004401.1:99386-114717 GCA_013397815.1 Aleadryas rufinucha | reverse complement strand
AAAAAAAAAAAAACATTAGGCCAAAGCCCAAAAACCTTTACTCCATTTTACTCAGCTTTTACACGAGAAAGACTTTTGTCGAACTCAGCAGGAGTTAATGAGAGCTTTACATGGCTAAACAGGCTAATCCTCCGCAGCGGCGCCCGCACAGTCCTTGGGAGCACGACAGAATGTGCATCTGGTTGACAGAAGCATTTGTACACTCCCTCCGTGCGTGAGCAGGCGAAGCTAAAGGAGCTGACCTGGATACTCCCAGGCACAGGCTTTTTCTGCTCAGAGGATCTCTGCTTTTTTCCTAATTGGGTATTTTTTCGAAGCGTAACAGCATTTATTTTGGGGAGGGAGAAGGCAACGCAAGGAAAGAGCGCAGAAGGAGAAAGGGAAGAGCCAGAAACAGACAACAGAAACCAAAATAGTTCAGGCTGGGGGAGGAAGGATTTCAAGGCTTCAAAAAAATCACTAACCACCCAAATCGTGGTGGTGGTGGTGGTGGGTTTTTTTAGAGGCTGGCAGAGTGGTGGCAGCATGAAGAGTGTCCCCCACGTGCTGTAGGCAATGCCGTGCTTCCACTGGTGAGGAGTCACAAGCTCATGCTCCAGCCGGATCATCAAACACTTACTCACCTTTGCAATGCTCAGGATCACTCCTGTAGCGTGTCAGGCTTGATTTCAGCCTCTGCCCAACTCCCCAGCATCACCTGAAATGTCTCCTTGAATGGAAGGAAGGGTGCTGGGCACCTCCTGGCATGTCACACAGCCCCAGTGCCACCTCTCACACCATCTGTGCCCACCCCCAGACCTCATCCCCTTCCCAGCTCTCTGTGTTGCTCACACTCAGAACTTTTTTGAACAGTTGCTGAACAGAGCAAGGGAAGATGTGCCCAGCCCAAACTTGGTGCTTGCTGCATCCCAGCCACTGCCTGGAAACTTCTGAAAGACAAAATGCTGGTCCTTGGTGCTTGGGATTGGCAGCTCACAGGACAAACAGATACTCCCCTGCTTTCATTTCCTCCTGTCTCCTTGTGACATTCCAGGCTGCAGTGGTGGCAGCATGAACTTGCAGGGGCTTGCTCCTGCAGAACCTGCCTGGGCACAGCTGCATCTTTCACAGCAGCATCAGGAGGATCTGTGGGCAGAGACAACATCTAACCCTTGTCTTCCTCTGGGTCATGCTGGAAACTTGTGTCCCAGCATGGCCAGGCAGCGCTGGTGACACACAACACCAGAGTGTCCCTCACTCCTGCCATTGCTCCCCAGGCCAGAGGTTCTGGGATGGGGATGGACACAGTAAGAGACATCTGGATGGGGCAGATCCCATTCTGCCCCGAGGACAGCTTGGGTCATCCTCCCACCAGCGTCCCGTCAAGGAATGCCACCCAAGGGGCTGTCACCCCAGGAGTGTCCTCTTAGCCACCACACCGGCTGGCGTGTCCCCAGGAGATGGCTTCAGGGACAGAAGCAGCCAGTCCGGTTACCTCGGAGGAATTTTGCGTGGCATGCGATCTTCTGAGGGCTTTGCAACAACAGATAAGAGCAAGTGTCCTTCAGAATAAATAGCAGCGTGTAGGAGTTGCCGTTGTCTTGGCAACGCAGCGTGATGTGCCCGGCGCGGCGGCGGGGATGGATGCGGCAGCGCGTGGCGCGGCNCTCGGGAGCGGCAGCGCAAAGTCACCGCTGCTCGGAGGCCGGGAGGGCGTTCCTGCTTTGCCGAGACATCAAACAGCTCAAACACCTCCTCAATGGCACGAGCTGCTCCTCAGGGACAGCAGAGCAGAGGCAGAGGACCCTGTGCCGCTCCCAGTGCATGGGATAACTCCCTAACTGCACCCAAAGAGGGGCTCTGGCACAGGGAAGGGAACACATCATCCAGACCCACACATAGCACCCATCTACCTCGGATTTGGGGCACGGAGCCGGTCCTGGCTGGGGGTACACGTGGGCCAGAGGGATGCATCGGGCACTCCTCACTCGGGAATCAGGGTTTTGGTTATTCCTCACCCCCCTATAAGTACACACAACCTATTTTGCGAAGAAATTTGAGGAGCGTGGGCAATTTTCACATTACTACTTTTCCCATCTTGGAGGTGAATGGGAATGTTATCCCAAAATTCTTTTCAAACTCTAGGAAAAAACTCAATAAAACTCCGAAACTGGGTTAGATAAAGACACGCAGAGTGGATATATTTGAGAAAATGAAATCCTGCCCTTGATCTCCTCATCCGAGGCCTTGGCTCCCTCCAGCCACAAATCCTCTCCCTTGGCTCCACGGATGGCGAGGCGGCCATGCTCGCACAAGGAAAAGGAACTCCTAAAAATACTTACCTGTGAGAAGCACGAGAGCAGATTTCAAGGAAACTGCTGGGCTAATGACACAGATCAGGCACACCAGGCACTCTGGGACTATTTCCTGAGCCCATCCTGGTTCCAAAGGTGATGGAACAGTGGGTGTTGTACTGGAGCCACCAAAACCACCCCACCCAACCCACCTTTCAGAGTCCTTCCCTGTATGAAACCCCTTCCTGAATCCTTCCAGGTGCAGCCGTGTGCTTTGAAGAGGAGGACAGTTGGCACTTGAGAGAGAGATTAATTTCAAGGATGCTGGAGGATGTGAGCTCGCTGTGGTCTTTGGCAGTCGGGAAGAGGCTGCCGTGGAACGTGGCTGCTGCCGCCACTGCACACGTGGTACCAACCTCCACGTGCAGGGAGGGAAAGCAGAAGCATCTAGCATGGAGTGGGACAGAAGAGCCCCTGCCCCAGTCCTGGGAACTCTCAGGGGTGGCAGCACCTCAGGCAACCCCGATACCACAGACAGGACATGGATTAATCCAGAGCACCCGCTGTGCTCCCAGAACCCCCCGGCTCTGGTAATGTGTCTGAAAATTAACTGGGATCACGGCTCTGACAAACATCAAAACATCACCGTCAGCACTAACCCACTTCCCCAAAGCCTCAAAGGCTCACTCGAGTGCAGTCCCTTTCATAAGGTCCTTTTTTTGCTCTCCAGCATCGGCCCCTTTCTCCCTTGCCCGTGGAGACACTTCACAGGAGCATTAACTGCAGAATAGGCTGATTTTTAATGCAGAATTATACAAATGGAGCCATTCTTCCATTTCATGCCTCCTGTTAGGTAATCTATCGGTATTGCACAGGGAATCAAGGTTATGTCCTTGTTGGGGTGATTTACGAACTCTGAGCATTTCATATCTCTGAACACCAAGCGAGACAGGGACAGAAATATTCCTGTGAATGCCTGGAGCAGGAGCTGTGGTCAGAGAGTTGGGGTGATGTTTCCTTGACCCAGGCAAGACAAGGCAAGAAAGCTCTAGGAAAAGCATCCTTGGCAGGGCGGCTGCGTGTCCTACAAAGGTGTTCAGAGCGGGGCAGGTTATCAGAGTACGTGCAGGAACTCACTGGCTCCACGCGGAACAGAACGAGGCCGCTGCATCCCAGCGGGTGACTTTCACACTGGAGCAGGAAGAAGAGGGGAAAACTTCAGTGGCAGATACTTGGCCCGTGACTGTGTGTCCTCGCTGAGGTGGGGACTGCAGCCGCCGCCGCAGCCGCTCTCCTCTCCACCCCGCTGTCCTGTGTGATGATCCCTGCAGTGCAGCAACTGTCCTTTGTTGTCACACTACCAAACATCACCATGGAAATGGAGCACTGCCATCCTGCACTCTGGGCTGGACTGGGACGAGGGGAGATGCACCATCCCATGTGAAGGCGGCATGGATGAGTGCCAAAAGGCACGTGGCAAGTTATGATATGGGGTAAGCAGTAGACCTTGTGGACCACTCCCACATGGTGTCCACCATGTCCCACCCCACACCCCTGGCATCAGCAGCACCATGGAGACCTCTCTCCTGAGCCATGTTCTGCTATGGGATGAGTTTTTCTGATCCCAGACCCAATGGGAACTGGGAACACACAACCCACTGCGCCATCTGTAGCCCCAGCTTCTTCCCAGATAATTATAAATTTGTGAAAATATGGCTGCCAAGCTCTTTAAAGCTGGGACTGGGACTTAAGGCACAAAGGCTGACACACAGTAGCACCTAAGTAAATTAAATGTGCCACATCACTACCTATCTATATTACAGTCCTGAGCTTCAGGATTACCTGCTAATAAAAGTGATATTTAAAACAAGTCCTAAGTTCCTCCGCTGCCCCCTTCTCCCCACAAGTAATTAAACTGACGCTGCTTCCCGCAGCAGAGGGGATGGGATTTATCATGGAGGGAAATCAGCAGAGGGTGAAATAGGTTGAATCCTCCCCGCCATGCTGCTGCGGCCAGGCAGACAGCAAACACCCACTTCCCTGGGAAAACGGGGCAGAAAGGGGTTGGGTGGGGCTGGGAAGCCCTGGGTGCCCCCAGGATGGAAATGCCAAGATGGAGGCAGCTGGATCCATCCCTGGAGCTGCTTGGGGAGCTGTGAGAGGGGGCAGGAGGGCGGCCGTGGCGGGGGGGAGCCGCTCGCTCTTCTGCCTCTGCCTTGAGCTCACCCAGCTGCAAATAAACAATTTTACCATTTGAATAGCCGCGAGTGCGGAAGGCATAATTAATACCCAGCGGTACCATCAGCCAATGTGCTGATGCGGGAGGTGCAGCCCCTGCCAACGCCGTCAGCGCACTGCTTTGGCTCCGCAGCGCGCGGCCCCGGCTGCTCTCGCCTCCAGGCCCGTCCTTCGCCAGAGGCAGAGGAAGGGCAAAGCCCCAGTGCAGGTGCCTGGGGCTGGTGCTGGAGCCCACCAGCACAGGACGTCTCCGGTTCATCCCACACCCACATGATGGGAAGAGTCAGGATCTGGCAGAGCAAGATGGGGAAGAGTAAAAAGGAGCAGGCAGAGAGAAGGAGCACGTGGCATCGCTGTGAAGGTAAGAGCTGTGCCCAGTTGCTGCCAAAGTTGAGCCAACCTTTAACCCTGAGTTTCAAGTTCAGTTCCCATTTTCAAATATTTTAAAAGACACTGACAGGACAAAGGGCCCAGTGCCTCCAGCCAGCCTGAGGATGAGTGTGAGAGCTAACACAGCGAGGTGGCCAACACTGTCCATTATGGCCAGTCCAGCTCAGCTTGCTTAGAGAGGGCAGGACAACTGCTTGAGAGTGTTTTCCCTGGTCTAAAGGGATTATTTCAGACAGGATTTGAAAAGTGCCAGGGTGGGAAGCTCAGAAGTTTGCATGCATCTTCAGACAAAGACATGTCTCCAGCAAATTTCTGTGCAAGACCAGTGCTCAGTAATTTACCTGCCACCACTCTGGCAGCAGGAGCTCTGAGCCCAGTCTGGCTCCCCTGGGAAGACTCAGAGGGCTCTGGGTTCATCTGCCAGAGTGGCAAGACAGGTCTCAGACAAGCCAGGGGATGAACTGGCCTGAGTGCTCACCAGGGGGGACAACACAGTGGCAGGCTCAGGCCCTGCACCCCACAGTACTGCTGGAGCATCCCTCCTGGCAAGGCACAGTGTGGGTGATCCTGGAGCATCCCCCATAGTGGGCATAGGGCAAATACCACTAGAACATCCCCCCCAGCAGCAGAGTGTGGGTACTGCTTGAGCATCCCCCACAGTGGGCATAGCTTGGATAACACGAGCATTCCCTGCAGTGGGCACAGCCTGGGTACCATGAGAGCATCCCCTGGGATGGGCACAGCCTGGGTACCACCAGAGCATCCCCAGAGATAGGCACAGCCTGGGTACCATGAGAGCATCCCCCGTGATGGGCACAGCCCATCACGACCACTGCAGCATCTGCCCAGCAAACATGGTATGGGTACCACCAGAGCATCCCTCCCAGCACACATGGTGTGGGTACCACTGGAGCATCCCTCCCAGCACACAGTGTGGGTACCACTGGAACATCCCTCCCAGCACACACGGTGTGGGTACCACTGGAGCATTCCTCCCAGCACACACGGTATGGGTACCACCAGAGCATTCCTCCCAGCACACACGGTGTGGGTACCACCAGAGCATCCCTCCCAGCACACACATTGTGGGGACCACCAGAGCATCCCTCCCAGCACACACATTGTGGGGACCACCAGAGCATCCCTCCCAGCACACACATTGTGGGGACCACCAGAGCATCCCTCCCAGCACACACATTGTGGGGACCACCAGAGCATCCCTCCCAGCACACACATTGTGGGGACCACCAGAGCATCCCTCCCAGCACACACATTGTGGGGACCACCAGAGCATCCCTCCCAGCACACACATTGTGGGGACCACCAGAGCATCCCTCCCAGCACACACATTGTGGGGACCACCAGAGCATCCCTCCCAGCACACACATTGTGGGGACCACCAGAGCATCCCTCCCAGCACACACATGGTATGGGTACCACCAGACATCCCTCCCAGCACACAGTGTGTGTACTGCTGGAGCATCCCTCCCAGCACACACACGGTATGGGTACTGCTGGAGTATTCCTCCCAGCACACACAGTGTGGGTACCACTGGAGCATTCCTCCCAGCACACACGGCGTGGGTACTGCTGGAGCATCCCTCCCAGCACACACGGCGTGGGTACTGCTGGAGCATCCCTCCCAGCACACACGGTGTGGGTACTGCTGGAGCATCCCTCCCAGCACACACGGTGTGGGTACTGCTGGAGCATCCCCCTCAGTGGGCACAGCACGGCCGTCGCTTCCCCCACTGCCGCCCGGCCGCCCCAGCCAGCAAACACTGCGTGCATTTAGCGTGGCAGGGCCGGACAGTGGGGCGTTTCATCAACCCGGCAGCGATAACACTCGGCTTTTGTCCCTCCCGGATAAAGGGTGTTTGTGAATGCTGGCTTTCCAGCCCAAACTGGCACCTGTCGCCAACTTACCCCACTCATCCCCCCCTCGAGTTCCGCACCAGCACTGGAGACCAGGCAGCAGCAAGAGCTCCAGCTCAGACACAACTTGCTGGGAAGTTTCAGATTTCCAGATCCACCTAAATCTTGTCAAAGAGCCACAGTCTCAAGCTCTGCTCTTGCTGATATTAAAAACAATCCATAAACCTAAGGAAATCAGGGGTTTCCCCCCTCATTTTAGCTTCTACCTAAACTTCCTCGTGTATTCCACCTCCTTGTTCACCACAGAATTGCTGCCCAGGCTTTACACGATGACGGTGACCACGGAGGTCCTGGCACATGAGACAGTGCCGCCTTCTCCCACCCCCCATCACAGCACAGAAAACACTCCCCCATGTACAAAAATCAGTCTGCTGAGGGAACAGGGCTGCGACATATGTAGGAGCACGTTAAAACCAGAGCTTAGAGATCATCCCTGTTGTTAGTTAATGCTGCCCACAATAAATAAGGCCAGCGGCTGAGCTGAGCGGCTCCCTGCTGTGGACACAGGCGCAGGCAGGACAGCGCACTTCCCCACAGCTGCCATCCAAGGATTTTCTGCTTTCCCTGCCTTGCTCATGAATTTTCTTCCTTTGCCACACGTCTGCTTCCTGTACAATCAACTGCAGGAGGATCAGGCCTCCCCCTCTGAAAAAGGGATGGCATTGGGGTGTCCAAGCGGGATGCAATGCCCAACACTGTTGGATAGGATGGGATGGAATGGGGTGGCATGGCAGAAGCGAGGCTCTCCCTACAAGGACGGCAATAGTCCTACCAGATCCCAGACTGGAGCTGGAGCCTTATGAGGGGTTTTGTTCCTCTGAATACATATCCACAAAGTGATTCCAAGAGATAGCAACTAATTCAGCTCAGCCCTCAGCTCTGGAGGACCTATAAAGAGGAAAACCGTGGCACAAAGCTACAGCTTATGCTGCCCTTTAACCCCACTGCTTTCCAGATAAATAACCCAGCGCTGATCTTATTTTCTAAATGAATGTGCTCGAGCGTGTCATTACAATGAATGCAGGAAATGCTTTGATCTAAAAAAAATAAGATAAGTTGGCTCAGTACATCTAAAGCAGCAGCTTAACAAGCTTTAAAACAAAACAATTAAAAGAGGTCTGCGGTGTCTTTGTAACACAATGTGTCTCCGCAGGAGCCGCGCATCAGAGCTCACCGTGGTATCCGTATCAACGGGAAACGCCTCCAACCATGGAACACACCCAGGGAGAAAATACCTCATAATGGGATTTTTAATGATGACCTCCCAAAGTGCCTTGCTTTCCCAGGAGCAAAGACAAGCACTGACCCGCTGGAAGTGTCTGGATGACCAGCACAGGGCCCAGCTGACCCTTCCCCATGGCAAAGGCCGGATGTCCACACAAGGAAATCCAACTAACTTGGGTCTTCACTCCAGCACCACGGTCTCCTGGTGGAGCTGCTCTCAATTTGCACTGGAGAGACTGAGATCCAAACCTGTCTTTCTCCTGGGAAGTCCCCGGCAGCCCAGAGATGCACAGCCTGCCCGGAAACCTCAGCAGCCATCCCCAGGAATGAACACAGAGAACACGTCAATAATTTCAAAAGCTCCATAAACCCTAACAGAAATGGAGAAGATGAGAGGAATGAAGACTCTGAATGCAGAAAGAGGAACAGATGGCTTTTATGGAGCAAGAAATACAATAGGAAAAAATGGAGCAGCAGAGCTCTCTTTGAAGGTGTGAAACGTCAGTAGGGAAGCCTGGAGAAAGCCAAGGCCCGGGAGCCGGGAGCTCAGTGCAGGGCACTGCATTGCCCAGCCGAGGCTCCGGCTGGTGGTCCTGGGGAGCTCCCAGCCCCCCCCAGCTCCTGAGACAGCACTGGCTGTGCCCAGCCCCACCACAGGGACATCCTGCTGCCAGAGAAGGGTCAGCGTGACACGCAGCATGGAAAAAGAACAGCCCAAAAAGATGATGAAAAAGCCAAGCTAAAATAGAAAGCGAAGGCAGCGGGAATGAACTCCAGGGCAAAGACTCTTGATCCTGTCACAGAGAGTTTTAAATCCCTTTTAGCACCAAGCAATTTCTTTTCCATGGAGAAGAGCCATTCTCCCTGCCATGGCCATCTCGCTGCGCATACAGCAGCCAGGCAGCTCACAGGCTCTCCCACTGCAGCCATGGAAAAATCCTGATGGATCAAAGTGACGATGAGTATTTGCCTCCAGGACCTCAAGAACACTGTGCCATTGGGGGCACAGCCCCTCAGAACCCAACTGCCAGTGAGTCAGGGATCACTGCACTCTGCATCTCATTAAAAAAAATAATAATCCCATTTGCAGGAGAGATTAAACTTTTGCAGCATTATCTCCAATGGGCTGGCAGCAAGGGATGACCTCCTGCATCCCTCGGTATCTCAACTTCCTTCAAAGGCACCTGTGCCAGCAGCCTCACATCCATCCTCATCCATCAAAATTAGCAGAATTGATTTTGCCAGAGAGTATGTCACTTTGACAGGAACCCAGAGTAAGTCCTGAGTGTGTCATGTCGGATGATGCTAAAGTAGAGCCTCTTACAAAGACAAGAAACAAGAAGATGAATAAGTCATCCTTGTCCTTTCCATTAAAAACTTTGTAAGAAAACCCATGAATGACAGCTACTTGTAGAAGGAAGGTTGATTCATTTTGGGAGCTCTTTCTAAAACAACACTTGCTGGCATCCGGAATGGTCACACCTTCCCTACATAAACACCCCGCCGCTGCGGACTCAGCCAAGCTTTGGCTCTGGCCGGGATGAGGCAGAGCCAACCACGCTCCCGGCAGGATGCGCGGCTTCGTCTCCTGGCATTCATCACCCACGTTCCGGTGGGTCCTTAAGTGGATGTCCTCATCCATGTCAATTAACTGATGCTTCATTACTTGAGTCCTGCAAAGGGAGCAGAGATGCTATCGCAGGCTCCGGGAGCAGGGCTGGGGTCACGCGCGGGACTCAGGCAATTACAGAACGCGTCCCTGAGGAAGCCGCGTGTGCTCGCCAGGCAGGCAATTCCCAGGGGGGGCAACCTGGGCTGCCCCCGACCTTGTCACATCTTCAACCTGAATGGTGTGCAGTCAAGTGGCAACATCAATTAGCGGCGTTTGCTCTCACCGGCGCCTCGAACGCTGCTGCTGAGCAGCGAGTCCCCAGCCTCCCCATGCTGAGCACAGCAGCTCTACACAGCTCCTCAGCTGGCATCACACAGCCACATTCCCTATCTATATGGCTATAAAACGTGGCTGGAGTTTCTTCTGACCATCCCAGGATGTTGCAGAAGAGGCACGGCCAATACCCTCAGGGACAGGAGCCGTCAATTCTCACCACGCTGTAGCTGAAAGCCACAGATCCGCTCTCCTGCATCCCTCACACGGCGTGTGCTGTGCTGCCGGTGTCCTGCGGCACACGGTCACCCCTGCGCCAGCACGTCCCCATCTCCACGCTTCTCTTGTGCTAGGGCATGTGTTCTCTGGTGAGCTCCTGTTTTTCCACCTCAAGGATCCAGACTCGCCTCTTGAAGGAAGTGCCTCGCCGCTCCAAGGCTACGTGTTGTTTTTGAAGCAGCTTCTGCTCAGCCTTTATTTGGAAGTCAGTGGAGCTGGCAGCACTGGCATCGCAGCCAGGCCAGCGAAGCTTCACTGCTCCCGCCTCACCACAGTTAAGCCTCCTCCCCTGGATGCTTCAGCTGGGGTCCGGAGCAGCTCTGCAGCCAAGGCGCTGCTTCTCCTCCCTGCCAGCTTCTGCAGCAGGAGCTGAAGAGTCCTTTCCATACCCACAGAGATGCTGTGCCAGGGAACAGCTTCTGCTCCCAGCGGCTCTGGCTTGTGGGGACACAGCAGCCATTGGCAGCGGGGACACAGTGCCCCTGGGATGCTCCAGCACTGCCAGGAAAGCGGAGCTGCCGAGAAAGACCTTCAGAGCAAACTTCAACAAAAATCATCGCATGTCAAAGCGTATCTCCTGCCTACACATCATTTCCAAGTCACAAGAAGACATTTTGCAGATCAGAGTTGGAAATGAGCACTTTGTGAATGACTGGCTTTATTTATTTTTATAAGTCCTCAGGCGAGTCCCAGTGGGTGCTTTGGCCTCCTGCCCCGGGCACCCAGCACCCGCTGACCCCACCCCTGCTCATCTCCACGAAGCTGCTCATCCACCTCCAGCCAAGCTGGGTTGTTCCTCCTTTTCTCAGTGTTGCTTGGGACCATAAATGCCAAATCTCTCAGCACTGACGGGAGGACACTCCCACACAGCTGCACTTGGGGCAGGTCTCCCTGCTCCCAGAGCATCACACCCAGCAGCCCTGGCCCTGTGTCAGCACCCCACCACACATCACCCAGCCCTGCCACCGCACCACAGGCAGTGTGGGTGCTTTGCCTCCAGCTTGGGGCAGAGTGTGAGGAGCACTGGGGGGTGATGGAGCCAAAATGCCCATTGGTCCCCACCATATCACCAGTGAAGGAGCTCAGTGCTGCACTGAACGGAGGCTTTAGTGCAGCTTTGCCTCGCAGAGCCGCCGAGGCCAGAGAAAGCAACTGATAAACCCAGAAAGCAGCAGAGATTCAGCAGCAGACAAAACCTCATTTCACAAAGAATCCTCATAAAACCAAATTAATGTTGAAGGATGAAGGCAGGTAAACCTCCCACGGTTAAGTTCAGGCCATTGAGACTCAGTTTAAATCTCTCAGCAGTTCTGATTTAATCAATGCATTTCCAAGTGAAATTAGATGAAGTACATCTCCATCACAGGAAATTATATAAGCTATCAAAGTCTGTAGGTGCAAGTCCCAGTAAGAAGAGCCACAGGAAAATATTCATATCAACTCAAATTCCATTTTTAAGGAGTCACTTCAGATCCAGAGTTTAACATTCTTTTAGTGAAAAAATTCACTCTGATGAAAACAGTGAGCCAAGGTGAGGAAGGGCCAAGCAGCAGGTTCAGGAACAACCTCTCATAACCCACAGTGGCTGCTGAGGAACCCCCTCCCAGCAGCACCACCCAGGGTGGGAGGGAAGGAAGATGGAAGGGAGGAAGGATGGAAGGAAGAACAGAAGGAAAACCCTTTTGTTTTAAAGGAGGGGGTGAATGCGCCAAAAATGTCATAACATCCACTGATCTCACCCGACACACTTAGCCTCCAGGAATTATCCTGCTAGAACAGTGTTGCTGTCAAACCCAAACTCTGTTGGGCTTGAACTGCTGTTGCCCACTTGGTCACCACCAGCCCTCAAGGAGAACAACAGACACCACAGCCCAGAGCAGAGCAGCTCCTGCTCCTCCTGCTCAGCGCACCGAGGTTCCGGTAATCTTGGAAATCTTTCCTCCCAGTCCTTCTCCCATTAGCTGTATTTAAAGGCTTAGGCACGCGTACATTTTCATAATGAACCTCAGACCTGTTGGAAGTCCCATGGCTTGTTCACACCCTACGGACCTGCCCTTAGGAGGGCTGGCAGTGCTCACCCCTGCCCTGTATCCATACCTACCTATAGATACTGAGGTAAATAAGGCATGCTGGGAGAGCTCGAGGATCCGATTGGGTGAGGGAAGGTGGGAACAAGGTTGGAGAGCCGGCCTCTGCCTGGCTGCCATTCCCTGTTACAGGCTGGGCTCTGAAGGAACATCAGCAACTCCTCCTTTCCGGCAGATGACCATTAGGTAAGGCAAAGCCAAGCCGTGGAGCGGCTGGGCCGGCAGCTCGCCCGTCCCATGTCCCGCCTGCCGAAGGCTGGCACAGCAGCTGCCGCACGGGGCAGCCCCCGAGCATCCCGGGCAAGCGGCAGCACCAGGACAGCTCCCACCCGCCACCCCACTGGAGACACCACAAAGACAAAGCGGTGGCTCCGGCGTTATTACAACAATTATTCATGCTCTGGGAAGCGGCTGCCGAAGCCCCGCGCCGCTCCCCTCGCCTCGTCTGGGAAATTGCTGCCAGCGCGGAGGTACGAACCGCTGCATAAAAGTGCAGTTTATTCAAGCATTATTGTGGCTGTTAAGTATCATAGCCGGTGACACCAGATGAATTTCTGTGGCAATCAATCCACCCGGGAGCAGCCAGCTCAGCCCCTGTGTGGATGCGGGATGAGTAAGGACTCCTCAGTGGAGGCCATTAACTCCCACTGCTTACTGCTCTCATTACTTCCCAGACTGCAAGGCTTGCATCTTTGACGAGCGGCTGAATCTACATTTGACAGTGTGAACCTGATGAGTGAAATTCATGGAAAATGTTTTCTTTGGCAGTAACTACAAGGCCCATAAAGTTTCCACGGAGCCAATGTGCAGGGATGTATGCTTTTAATGAGTTGTTTTATACAATCGCCGAGAAATTGCAAACGGTGGTTTTACTCCCACTGCAAATCACTCCAGAGCTCAGTGCTGTAAAAACCGTGGCATATTGTTTAAAACATTATATTCGTAGCTGTGGAGGGGAAGTCCTCGGCAGCGATGGAAGCCTGGCACGCTGCAGAAAGCTGCCGTGCCCTCGCAGGCAGGCGCAGGCACTGACGCAGGCGTGTGCACGCACACGTATGTCTGTGCACACTCAGGGAGGGACAGAGCCACTGCCACCTCCCCAAAGAACAGATTTTGCCCCGCAGCACCCACTCCTGCCAAGAGCAGAGCAGGGCTGGAGCATCCCTGGGACCTGGCAGGGGCTTTCAGGGCAGCGCTGCTCGCTCAGCCCCGCTCCAAACTGGGGAACAGCAGCTCCCCTTCACAGGAATCAATTCTGAGCAATGCAGTTGCACAGGTCCTGCCCTCCCCGGCGGAGGAGCACGGCTCACCGCGAGGTCAGGCACTGCCACCGCCCCGGGCGAAAGGGATCCGACTTGAAAGGAGCAGCACGGTACCATCTCCCCGCCGCAGGCAGCCGCTCCAGGCAGAGGCTGCGCGGGGTGAAACGGGCGCTGCAAATCTCCGCTGCTTCTCCTGGAGCTATTTTTCTAGTAGTCTTCGAGAAAATGAGGAGAAATGACATGGGAAATGTCAGAAATAAAGCCAGAAGCAATTAGAGTTAGAGAGAAGGGAGAGCAGCAGGCAAGGTTAGCAGTAAAGTTATCTCTTATTAAAAATAAAACACGGAGGGACTGGAAGCTGATGAGGTGGCAGAAAGGACAGCCTGGTGCTGGGGATCCAGGATGCACAGCACAGAAATTCGCAAGGCGAATGAATCGAGGAGGGAAGCAAGCAGAGGGCTCCTGTTTCCATTGCTAAACTCTCCTCAAAAATAACAAAGCAGAGGGCGTCCTCTGTTCCCAGGATTACAGCTTTCTGCCGCGCCAGCCTTGGGAAACGGCCCTCCAGCTCCACTGGGCTTTTCACCTGACACGCGATAAATCCAAACGCGTGGCACCCTGAGACAACCCTCGGGTGCTTTCGCCGGGAGGAATTCCTAAGGTCACTACATCACCACACACTCTGTCCTTCCCACACGCAGCAGCGCATCTTCGGCTGACGGATGGACAAACATCTCCGGCGGCAGCGGGAAGGTGCTGGCGTGCCCGGGCTGTCGGGGTGCACCAGCCGGAGGCACGGGACGAACACGGGGGGCATTGGAAGCCGGCTCGCCACGTGCCTCTGGAATACGCGGCACGGCACGGGAGTGTAACAGAGAGGCCAAGGGCCTCCCCCAGCTGCTCAGCACAGACAAAACCTCAGTTCAGGTTTCACCCTCCAGGACTCCATCCACAGCCCGGGCAGAGGGACAAAGCCTCCGGCGATTCCCGAGGGTGGAGGACAAAGGCTTCTCGCATCACCACTCGCTGTCCGTGGATTCGGGGGGCCCTGCTCGCCTCCCTCCGTGCCCCCAAGCTGCAGCCATGTTCTGCCAGAGCGCAGGGGCGCGGGGGGCGGCGCGGGCTGATGGGCTCCCCGAGGTGCTGCGTGGGGTAGGGATGGCGGTGGGGGCTACACCCACCCATCCGCTCACTCCGCAGCTCCCCTGCCCACCCAGTCCTGCTCCCCGGGGAGCAGCCACAGGGCCCGCTGCGAGCTGCGGGAGTGGGGTGGCCGCTCGGGACTGCTCGCCTTGGGACCCCTCTCCCCAGCAGCAGGTGATGTGCCGGAACCACCGTCCCGCTCGGTGGAGGGACGTTTGGGGTTTGACCCCTGCCCAACACAACCGCTCAAACCCAGGACTTTCCAAATACAAAACCGGGCTGGCGAGAACGAAACAGATCGCAGATTTCACTTTTCCTTAGGGTCTCACTTGTTTAACCCGCTGCTGCTTTCACTCGATTCCACTGAGATGGGCTCAAGCCACCAAAACCCAGGTACTGCTGGGGCTCCGGGGTTGCACGCAGGCAGGGGCCGGGGCCAGGGCTCTCCAGCCACAGCACCATGGAAATAACAAGATTTCGGCTCAGATGACTTCGCAGCGGTAATGAAAATGTGTTACGTAACACTTTCCCTCCGTCTCCTCTGCTTTGCAATTCTCGATTAATCTCCCAAACACATCCATCCATCCATCCATCCATCCATCCATCCATCCATCC
>VZTH01004401.1:0-99125 GCA_013397815.1 Aleadryas rufinucha | reverse complement strand
GGAAGTTGCGCGGGGCGGAGGCGGGGGCGGAGCGCGGCCCCTCCGCGCCGCGGCCGAGCGGGGGTGGACCCGGATCGGCACCCGCGCCCGGACCCGGTTGCGACTCCGTCTCCATCTCCGTGGGGATCGCCGGGCAGTACCGGGACCCCGCCGGGGAACGGCCCGTGCCTCCCCGGGACGCCGCCTCCGGCAGCCGTTTCCCCCGCTGGAGAGCTTCTTTCCCCGGACCCCGCGAGCAGCCGCTCGCCGGCGGCCCCGGGGAGCGAAGCCCCCGCTCCGCCGGTGGGCACTGGCCCAGCAGCTCCGCACCCCGGGTCCGCGGTGTCACCGCGAAGAGTCCCGGTGTCCCGTACAGCCCGTCCCCGCCGGGCGGGCAGCAGGGGAGTGCGGGTTCAATCCGTGCTTTGCGGGCAGGGCGAGGGGTCCCCCGCAGTTCGGAAGCCCCGGGGAGCCCCGGCCCGCTGCCCGGCGGAGCGGGCCCGGCTGCTTCTGCAGCGGGCTCCACCAGCCGGCCGAGCGGGCATCCTGCTCCCGGAGCGGGCATCCTGCTCCCGAGCCAACCCCGGGAGAGTTTCCATCCTGATCTGCACAGCTGGCCCGCAGGTACAATGTCGGGCCAGCGGGAGCGCGGATCCGCCACCGCCGCCTCGGGCCCCCGCACCGAGAGATAAGCAGGCAGCACCGAATTCCCTTCGGCTGGAAGTGCCTTTCGTGCTCCGTGCTCGCCCAAAGACAGCCGAGCACAAAGGGGAGCGTGCGGGGAGAGGCGCTGGTTATTTTGGGAGGTGTTTCATCAGAGCCTGATGCGTTTTCTCTCTTTCCGGGGGTGCTGCCAGTAAGGAGCGACATTATTCCTGGTGTACTGTAAGAAAAGTGTGTCTCTCAAAAGCCGAGCTGCTTTTCTGTTCAGCTGCTGCAATAAAAGAAGTTTTTGTGTGCGTTTGGGGATAGATTCTTCAAAGCTGCTCCTGGCTGCAAGCGAGGAGCAGAACCGTGGTGCACAGAGCCAGCACTGCCGGGGTGTCCCTTCACGGGGACAAACCACCTGCAAGGAAGGGGCACGTCAGTGACCACAGCTCGCTCGGCTCTGAACAGTCACAGCAGAAAGCAAGGCTTGTGTAGAGATGAGTCTCTCTGCTGCCTTTCTGACTCACTGGGTTTCTTTTCTGCCTCCAGAGGAACTTATTCTCCAGAGAGAAGAAGCCTCCTGTGAGCAGGGCAGCTGGATGGAAGGTCAGCGCTGTCCCTTGGACGCCTTGCCAGCCCCTGCTCCTCACGTGTGCTCCCGCTGGATCAGCTCCAGCTGCCGCTAGAAGTGCTGTGGTTCAGCATCCAAATCCCCACGTTCCTTGGAGCTGGATTCCTGGTCGGAAGGAACCTCATCTGGGAATGATGAAATCTCGGGAGTTGAACTGTGGACCAGCTTGTCCTGAGAGGCAGCAGCTGCCCGGGGAACAAAGTCTTCCGTCCCAGCCCAGGCAGAACCAGGGCTACAAAAGTAATTAAATAATGGCTGGGCTGTGTTTGGTTTTCACTAAGCACAATCCTGGCCTGTCGGGGTGGTCAGGGCTTGGTTCCCTCACAGCCACCTGTGAATCCCACCTTCGGTGGTGCCACAAAGCCGATGCTGTCCCCTCCCCACCTCCTGGAGGGAGGCCACTTACAAACTGGCTGTGGCTCTGTCCAGTCTGCCTCTGGGAGGGAAGGACCCTCGAGCCCCAGGGTGTTCATTACAAACAACCCCAGGATTGTACTCACAGTGCTCACAGCTGCTGATTACGGCAGCTTCAGCACAGACAGGTAACGAACCCCAGGGTTCACCAGGGCACACCTGCTTGGGGGCTGCATGTGCAGGGGCTTGAAAGAGAAAGCTCAGCTTTACTGTAAGCCCACAGACTTTATCAGCCATTAAACCCAGCTCACTGACATGAAAGATCGTGAGAGAGAAGAAGGGAAGAGCGTGTGATTGTCTCTTAAGAGGCTGCTCTGGAGCCCGAGAGATACTGGAACGCAGTTAAGTAAAAGACAATCAATTAAGGCTTAAATAAACCCAAACGAGCAAACGTTAATGAGAGCTATCTTGTATCTCAAACAAATCCTCTTAACTCAGCCCCACTTAAAAAAATATTATTTCCCCATTTGTGCCAAATGCGTGGAGCTGGCGGGGGATTGCAGGGAGGACCGTGCTGGGGATCTGGGGCCTGGCAGCGAGGGTTGAGCTTCTGGGTTTTTGGCTATAAACATCTGTTGTAGTCTGTTGGTCACATTGGTCAAGCAAGTGACCATGAGCATAGAAAGGCCCCATGCCCTCACCATCAGCCTTCCTCTGGCCCTGAGCCACTTCTCAAGCTTCTGGCCTCAATTCTACATTGCAACGTCACCAGACAGAAGCTTCCAGAAACAAAAGAGATCAAAGGAGAGTTGAGGTTTTCGACAGTACCAAAGTGGGTGTGCAGGCAAAGCTTTTATACACAGGTGATTATTTGGGTTTGGGGCTGGTTTGAGATGTTTGGAGCGGAAACCTCACAGGGAGGGAGATACCTGGCCAGAGTGTGTCCATCCTTGCTGCCCTCCGGAGAGCCCTGCCTGTCACCAGCCCAGCGACACGTGCAGCGCTCACTCCGTGCCTCCCTCAAGCAGCCAGCACAGCGTTTTTCGTGGTGTTCGAGAAGGCGGGCGGTGCCACTCGGCAATCTCGGCCCCCTTTGTCTCGCTCCTCTCCTCAGCAGCGCTGCCGGGGCCGCCTGCCACGGGCAGGAGATGGAGCAGCCCGCTGCGGGAGCAGGAACCATGAATTATCCCAGCATTTAAGGAGGAGGGAAGGAAGTCATTAGCGAGTTCATTTGTCTAACTTGTTCTTCTCAGAGTCATCGCTCCAAGAGAGTAAAGTTCCTGATGCTGGTGCAAAGCTGCAGGCGCTGACTGGGGCTGGCTGCTGTGCTGTGGGGCACAGATGCTCATGCAGACCCGTGTTTGGGGAGAAAACAGGGTTTTCCCCTGCAATCCGGTCTGCACTTCCCAAGTTGTCCCTGTGTTATCACCCACTGACCCACCGTGAGCTGGAGCAGGTGTGGGCACCCCAAGGGTGCTGTGAACCACAGCGGGGGAACGCTGCCAGCTGTGCTGCACTTCATCCACTGTGTTCTGAGGCAAAATCTGTTAATTTGCCTCTGAGTGGAGAGAAAGACACTGCCCCAGCTTCACTTGCCAAGGAGGAGTGAAAATTGTCTCTTCAGTAGAAGTAGGTTGTCATTACCCATTTTCCTTTCATACGGGAGAAGCAGAAGTGTTACTTGGAGCTCGTGAAGCACAGAGGAGTATAATGCAATTTCTGCCTCCTTGTAGCATCGTCCTCTTGTTTTTCAGACTGGTGCTGACAGGGAATAGGATTCTGGAAAGCACTCCAGGGATTTTATACACTGAGCAGCTCTCTTGAGACTTGCATTCCCTTCAGAAAGCACCCCCCACTGCCCCAAACTCCTCTAATGGTCTAAACCAGATTGTCTAACGAGGCACAGCTCCAACCTGGCACACTGGACCCCTGGAAAGAGAATCACGAGGCAGGAGAGTGAGAGTGGAGGGCTGAGATGGGGAAAAGCTGGATGGGATTTCATGATCCCATTCTGCAAGCCCAGAAGAGTCATCCAAGCCCCCAGAGCCCCCCTGCTGCAGGGGCTGCCTGCCTGGAGATGTCAGCCAGGTTTGCATCCCTTTTCCAGGGGGAGTGCTGCCCCTGTCCCCAGAGTCCTTCCCCAAGGAGAGGAGGCAGAGCTCACCTCACACCCCAGCTCCAGGAGCCCAGTGGTGCTCAGCCAGTCCTGGGGTCCAGTGAGGGAGGGAGGGAGCTGAAAATGAGGTAACTGAGGTTCTTGTTAATAGGCCCCTTGGGGCAAATCAGAGTGAAATGACACTGAATGAAGGTGTTTTTATACATACATATACATATATATATATATATAGATAGATATGTATGTATGTATGTATGTATGTATGTATGAGAGGTGTATTTTAAAACAATTTGGTTGCAATGGAAAGGGGATATGAAGCCGTTTTGGTTATCATTAATAAAAATATAGCAATATGAAAGTATAAAGGTATCACTTAAGAAAATAAAAAAGGAAAAGAAAGAAAGAGAAAGAAGGGATAAGAGTACATAGTGGAAGGATCTCAGCACCCGGGGATCCAGTGACAAGACTCGACTGTTGCAATTTCGATGTCTGTTGGTTGAAGTGATGGTCTCAGTCTTGATCTGTTGGGGGTGGAGAAAGCCACAAACCCCAGAGTTCAGTGTGTTAATACAGGCTCGGGATCAGGCGGGAATGCTCAGATACCTCCCCTGATGGAAGTTTTACACTGGGTGTTGCAACACTGTGGGTCTTACGCAGTCCTCTGGTGGAGGGCCCCAGAAATGAGTCTGTGGGCATTTTGGGGGTCTCTGATGATTTATTACCCCTTTTGAGACACGACAGCTTCTTCTCATGCCAACGTAGCTGAGCCAGTTATGCCCCCTCAGAAGGGATGAAAACCCTCAGGCCAGCGTGTGAATGTCCTGATACCTTCCCTGGGGAGGCTGAGTTTTACACCTGAGCTGGTTGTGCAAGGCAGGACACTGCCCTGGTAAAAAAGCATTATCCACCTCGTAAGATCTGCTTCTTATCAGCCTTTTCCTTTATCTGGCTCCAAACCCAGCTTGTTGCTAAACAAAGGTTGGTTTGTCGTGGTCACCGTCCAGTGGTGGGTGCTCACCCCCTCTGAACCTGGGCTGCTCTTATGCAAATCAGAAGTTTTGCCACCACATCTCCCAAAACCTTCCCTCCTTCCCTTTGGCCGCACCATCTGGCACCTGATGCTTTGCCAGTGGTGCATTGATTGAGCCAGTAACCTTCAACATTTCCGTCTCTCACAGAGCTGCTCCCCAAAGCTCACATCTTGTGTAGTATTTGTCTGGCCAGGCTGCTCTCATGCAGTTTCTTCCCTTTTTAAGCTAAACACCGCTAATCAGCTTCTTCAAGCTCCAACATATGTCCTATAAATATCCCTTGTGGAAGCGAAATCTGTCTCGTGTGTGTATGCAAGACAAAAGAAAAAATTAGAAAGCGTGAAGCCCTGACTTAGCAGCCCAGCAGCAGAACTGCGCTAAAGCCTCGGATCTTAATGAAAGCAGGGAACATGCCTGCCCCCTCCATACCCCTCCTGCAGCCCCAGAGCGAGCCAAAGCCCTGAAATCTCCATCCCTGGCAGCCCCAGAGCTTGCCCAGGTTCTGGTCCTCGTCCTTAGCTGCCTGCAGGTCCCGTAGGAGCAACCCACAGGCTGCTGCAGAGGGGATGGAGCTGGGGAACGCTTTGTCCTTGGAGCTGAGCAGGGAGCTCAGTGCTTCCTCTTCTTCTTGGTATTCAGGAACAGCCCTGAGGTTCTCCTACACTTCTTATTTCCAGCGCTGGCTTAAGAAATTCATGAGCCCCTGGTTGAGCTGAGGGTAGTGTGGGATGCCACGATCCTCAGCGTGTCTCTGTGTGGGGTGTGATGGGGACACGCTCCTCATGTGAGATATCTCCAGGTACAGGAATCCTGAAGGCAGGTCCAGGACTGTGTCAATGAAGCTGCTCTTGCTCTGCCACTCTTCCAGCATGGATGATAGGAATGAGGGCTGATAGGAGTGAGGGCTGATAGGAATGAGCTCAAATCAATCATCTGTCACTCACTGGCTTCCCTGGCCACGCTGCAAAGCCCTGACTGAAGCAGGACCCCGAGGACAGATGAGTGAGCATCTTAATCACCTTCAACACAGGCAGCAGGAATCCAGCTGCCCACCCTGTGCGTTGTCCTCAGGTACCTCTTGTTTTGATGGAGGCACAGGCAGAGCTTGGCTGGATTCACCTCTGCCACATAAGCTGCAGAGCCCAGGGGGGTCAAGCAGGGTCTGGAGAGCCCAGGGGGATGAGACAGGAGCTGGAGAGCCCAGGGGGATGAGACAGGGACTGGAGAGCCCAGGGAGATCAGACAGGGGCTGGAAGATACCAGGAGCACTGGCTGGGGTCAAAAGCAGGTGCCTAAGAAACAGCACTTGCAGGAGCCTGGGAACGGTGCTTTCACCAGCAGGAGAGGTACCTGCCTTTGTTACCTCTGCTGAGAAATCCTCGGCATCATTAGAAAGGTGACCCTGGCCTCAGCATTGCCATGGTTTCCCCAGGTTCTCCATGGAGCTGCTGCAAGGTGAAGCGAGGCGTCTCTCCTTCACGGTGGCTGTCAGCTGGGAGACGTTAACAACCCAGAGGAGTGAAGCTGAAGCAAAGGTCTCCTCTGCCCTGTGAAGGAGAGGGGCCATCACAGGCTCCTCACAGGAAAAGAAAGCTAATCCCACCAGTAAAGAAAGCTATCCTGCTTCCTAGGACCCTTATCTGCACTGAATTTCGGGGTTTCACCTCGATGGGGTGCACAGTACTTACAGGTTGAGCCCTGCACTTCCCATGCAATGAGGTTTTTGTAAGAGCAGAGTTCTGATGCTGATCTCGGCTTATCTCTAGCTCCTGCACGAGTGTCCTCATCCTGCATCCCTGGCTGATGAACTTTCCCAGCTCCCCATTGCTGGGAGGGGGATGAAATTATAGCGCTGGGTTTCACGAATGGTGTGTGGCTCTTAAACCCCGCAAGCGTCTCTAGCAGGGCTGTTATAGATTCCCTTTGCTTTGGCCGTATTCGTCTCATCAATCTCACTGATGTTGACAATTGGGCACGGTTTAATTCTGCAAATCTGAGGAATGATCAGGCCAATTTAGTTCACATTTAAAGCATTTGTGTTCACATGCTGGAAAGCCTTTTTTCTTCCTTGCTCCTTGCCCAAGGCCCTTATTATCTTCTGGTGCTATTTATCAATGCACAGCAGGTATATTACAAGAAGGTCTCTTTCGTAAAGCGATACAAAATAATCATTCCTGTTCCTCGTCTTCTCAGCAAGAAAAGTGAGCCTGGCTCTCCCGCCTGTCAGCATTCCCGAGCCGCAGCATTTTTATATTACTGCGGGAGAAGTGATTTAACTCAATAAGCTTCCCTCATAAATAGCAATAGTTTGATAAAATCAAAGGAGTGTGTCAATGAACATGGTGTTCCCCTTCAGCTGAGTGGCTCTGGGTCCTGCCCTGTGTGTGGGACACTGCAGGACCCCCCAGCAGCCACAGAACTCAGCCCCTCTCCAGCTCTGAGCTTGCACTGGGATGCACCTGGGACTGGGAAACCTTCTATCGAGCAGGAGAGGTCTTATTGGGGCAGAAAACTTCGATTTTTGCTCCTGCAGTGCGTGAGATGAAGGATCAGTGTTTAATAATGGCTTCATGCTTCTGGAAAAAACCCTCCTCCTACTCCCCACACACTGTGGCTCCTCTTCCCCTCCCCAGTACAGATTTGTGTGGGTTTAGCCAGTTTTATCCCATTTCACTGACACAATTGCACACATTTGCACTGGGCACTGGCTGCTGCTTCACAGCGGCGACAGGAGCTGTCTGAGCCGGGCGCTTCTTCCTCTGGCATGTAATTAAATCCCTGGTGAAGTGGCTGGGAATGTCTGCACACCTGGAAAGCGCAGTTAGGAAGGAAGATCAGGTGGTCCCAGGAGCTGGAGAGAAGCAAATTATGTGGAGAACGAAGAATGCTGACTTGTGTGCCCTGGAACCAGGCTGGCTCCCCAGGATGGGATCCGTGGGAGCCCTGGAGGAGCCAGAGCCCAAGCTCTGCCCTTGGAACGACAGCCTCTGCAGAGCAAAGGGGTGATTTAACATGCTGCCATTCCTTGAGCACCAGGCCTGTGGGTTTGTTTGGCTTTCTCCTCCCCCAGGGACTCAGGTGTAATATCACCTTCCCATTAATTTATACGAGAACATTTCCAAATAGTAAACTGCCAATAAATTAGTAATGCTGATCTATAAAAGGGAAAAAATGGCCTGTTGTGAGTTTATAGCCCTGTGGAAAAGACATTAAACAGAGGCTTCCTTAGCACGAGCCCTGCGAGGAGCTGGGGGGGAAAACTCTGGGCTGAGACCCGCCTGGACGCGTTTTGTCTGGCTGGTTTTTAAACCTGCTCCCTGCAGTATCCCTCTGCGAGAGCCAGGCAGGGAAAAAAGCACTAAAAGATTCCCAACGACCAATCCAAAGGCGATGAAAAATGAATGAGAGGATGATGCAGCCTGGAGAGAACAAACAAACTACCTGGAGAAAATAGTTTATTTTAAGGTGCTAACAAATTTGCTCCAGGGGCCTGTGGAAAAAAGTCCGGTACCACACAGCCAACCTCTCCCTTATTTATAGAATAATTGTGATGATTGATTAGCTGGGATCAGAACTATATTTACGGCATGGAAGTTTTCGGCAATATTTCAAGTAATTTACCTCCTCACACAACTCCCTGGCGCTGTCATCCCAGCTTCACTTTTTCTCCCCGTGAAGCCTGCTTGCGCCAGGATTTATGGCTTTGTTTGTGGGAAGAGAAGGTGTCTTGCTCCAGAGAACAGCAGCAAAACAAGAGCTCAAGGGTAAAACCCTGGTGCTGCAGCCCCCCAGCAGCTCCCTGTGCTGGTGAGGGTGGCCCTGGCTGGCCCCCACGGTGGGCAGTGTCCCCTTGGCATGTCACCCCTTCTGCTGGCACTGTCCTCTGCTAGAAGGACACGGCTTCTCCTCAGCCCCCCGCTGCTCTCTGCAGAGCACTCCAAGGGTGTTCCAGCAGCGTCCTAACCACCCCACGAGGCTCCTGGGCTCCTTTGCTCCTACACCCAGCGGGCAGCGTGGATGGAGAGGTGACAGCCACCATCCCACCCTCCGCAGGGCTCCGGGGAGCCTGGCTCCCCAAAACAGCCAGGGGAAACCTCTGCACATCCTCCTGCTCCTCATCCACCCGGGTCCTCCCTGCTTTGGGATGCACTCGCTGATCTCAACGCAGGGAGGAAGGGAACACTCCCAGGAGAAAAACAAACGTAAGGAGTTTGGGAGAAAAGCCCAAGTGTTTGGGCTGTGCCCCGAACAAAGGATTTAACACTTTTTTTTTTTGGTAATGCGACAGCTGCGGCTGTTTTTCAGGTGAGCAGCAATGAGGGAAGGAAGGCAGCAGGGAGGACAGGGCAGGGCAGGGGGCTCGGGTTCCCCGTGTTTGCCTCCAAAGGGATGCCCACTCAGAGTCAGTGCCAGAGGCTGCAAGGTGCCGGCCAGCATGGGCTGAGGCTGCAGACAGACAGGCAGAGACAGACAGACGGGCAGGATCTGTTCACCAGCCTGGAGACGCCCATGGCAGCTCCTGCCTCTTCCCTGCTGCTTTCCACTGCCTCCAGCCTGAGCTGCACAGTTTTATTTAAGCCCTTCTCCACTCCCGCCTTGTCTCCGTTTCTTTATCTCACAATAAAAGTAAGCTGTTATTTCCCTTGTGTTCCAACTGCCCTCATTCATCCCCCGGTACCCGCAGGGCCAGCAGCCAGAGACTGTGCCAGCACTTGAATACTGAGGGGAAAAAAGACATCCTACAGGCTGGAGGCCCTTAGAAGTGAGGGAAGCTCGATGCTGCTGGAAATAGAAGCTGCTGCAGCCCAGGTCCTGCTGCAAACCAACTGATCCCCATTAGGTCATGTTTGCTTCCCGGCACGGCCTCGGGACTGGCTTATGGCACAAACATCCCCTCCTGCTGCCTGGCTTCTCTGGGATTTTCTCCCGGTCAGGACCTGCCATGACCTGCCTAGGAAGCTTTAACGCTGCTTTTAAAAGGTGGTGGCATTTCACCACCCGAAACACTGGATTTATTACAAAGCTGGGATCTCAAACTTCATAAAAGGGGATTAATCCGCCCCTCCAGCAGCTCAGCCACCACCAGGCAATGTCAGCTCCCTCCTTCTGATGGTATGGACCTGGGCGAGGAGGCAAGAGGCAATTAGCCATTGTTAATTGGCTGCTGAGCCCCTCTCCTGCCCCTCAAAACCTGCTGTGGGAAATGGCTTCTGAGGGGTTTTACTTTGCACCTTCTTAGAGGAACATGAATTACATGTGCCCAGGATCACACACAGAGGGTGACACCATCAGCATCAGTGACCCAGGACCAGGAACAGCTCCATTATGGTTTGGGAATTAGATGTACCTGGGAGCAGCCAGAATATCACTTGGTTCATTTGTTAACATAACATCTATAAACGGGAGCCTCAAGCAAGCCCGTTCTCGGGGCCCCAGAAGACAGAAAGAAGGATTGCCCTTGTCCCAGCAGCATTTGTTTTCATTAAGTGGGTGGAAGGGCCCTGATGGAACCAGGGAGCTTGATTGTCAGGTGACCTTGTTGACTCTGGAAAAGTTGGAAGCTTTCTAACCGGAATTAGCAAGCCAGCTTGATTAAAAAGAAATAAAACCCAACCTAAGCCTACAGTTCCACACCCCTCAGCATCTTACCTGTGTCAGCAACTGTCCAAACTCTGGCTGTCCCCCAAAGACCACCTACAGAGGAAGTGTTGGTGTTGTGTGAAAAAGGCCTTGTCAAGCCAGGGAACTTTTGGAAGTCCTTGCACACTTGGACACCTGGACACTGGAACTTCCTTCATAAAGGTCAGACTATGGAGAGAAGTGTTTAATTCCTTAGGCTTGTTTGTTTTGTGTTTGGTCCCAAGGCACCAAAATTAAATTTGCTCACTAAAATGATTTGGAAATTTATGACTTTTTATATGATGCAGTATTTCCTTGACATCAATCTTTCCCTCTGCTTTTCCCAGAAGCAGAACCTTCCCAGTCTCTTCCTGGAGTTACATGTCTTTCCCTAGCCCTAAACCACCCAGAAACATTTGCTGCACAGACGTCAGCCCTGCGAAGGGAGCTGATGGATGCTCCTGCTCCTTGGAAGGCTGATGGGGACTTCTGAGGATCTGTTTGGGATCCCAGTGTCCGTCCCTGGTCGGTGGTAGGGGCAGCCTGAGGAGTGGGGGCTGGGGGTGGGCACAGTAGAGCGTGGCCTTGCTGCCAGCCCACTGCTCTCCTCACTCACTCAGCTCTGCGAGAGTTTGCCAGCACATCCTCCAAAACTTCTTGGCAATGAAGTCGTTCAGGGGAGTTTAATGACTTTTCAGAATAGGTAAAGCAGCCCCCAGCTCTTTGGCCTCCTTTGTTATCAGTCCTCCTCCCTGATACCTTCAAGGTCGTGGCTCCTGTCCCCCTGTCCCCATTAGCCATGTCTAATTTTGACTCCAAGCTTATGTGCTCTTTGACTAGTCCGGCTTATCCACCCGTGCTTGCTCTGCCATGGCTCCTAATTATCACCTCAGGCGGCTCCTGGAGGAGCCTGGAATGCCCTGCTGTGGTTGCAGGCAGGATCCTCATCCAGGCAGGAGACAGGGAGCAGGGAGAAGCCTCTCTTAGAACCAGAGAACCATTTAAGTTGGAAACGACCTCTTAGGAACATTGAATCCATCCGGTTTTGCTCAGGCTGAGAGGACATGAATGGTGCAGAGGGATGAGTGACCTGCAAAGGATCAGCATGCAGGGCATGGGGTGATGGGAGCAGGGGGTGATGTGGGCACAGAGCCTGCTGCTCATCCTCTCCCTGTATCTCTGGGACACTTCCCTCCTTCTCTCTGCAGGAAATCACTGACAAACACTCCTTTTTCCCCATTTCTTTAGGTCCAGGCTGCAGCACTGGCCCTGAGCAGCCTCTTAGAGTGGCTGCTCCTCCTGCTCTGGCTCCCACGGGATCCATCCCCTTTGTCACGGGCACCAGCAGTCCATGAAAGTGGCCCTGAGCTGCTCAGAGCCCTGTCCTTCCTCGCAGCAGCTCCAGGCTTGTGCACAGTGAGAGAAAAGGTGCCTCACCGGAGGCTCTGCCATCTCGTCCCTCTGATGCTGGAGATTGTTTTGATAAGCTCCTTGTTTCCCCAGCACAGAGCACAAGAACTATTTTTCTTGCACTGAGCAGACAAGATGTTGAAATGTTTTTTCTTGTGATAACTGAAAGTGGAAGGAATCCTGCCTGCGATTCTTGTCAACTCGAGGGATCTCTTTGTAGTTCAGTGAATCATTTCATCCCCAATGTTAATTTAAAAGCAAACAAACAGAGCTGAATGCATTTGATAGTAGAATTATTTCCAGTACATTTCAGGTTTTGTTGCTGTGTGTTGTAAAACACCACGGCACGAGCGCTGCGTGGTGGAACCAGGGGACTGGAGGCTGGGCTGTGCCCCACTGAGCCCCACTGAGCCCCACTGAGCCCCACTGAGCCCCACTGCATCCCACTGAACCCACATCATGTCCTGGGAGAGCAGAGCACCCACCACTCCCCAGGAGCATCCCGGCTGCATCCTCTGGGAAAGGCTCTCATCCCCGGCACAGCCACAACAGCAGACCATGAGTTAAAAACTCCCCTTGAAAACAGGAGCTGCAAAACATCAGCCTCGTTCCACCTCAAAAGAGCAAGAATGAATCGGAAAAGGGCAAAGTGCGTGAAAGGCTGAATTGTAATAAAAACGGTGTTTAAATGTGCCACCGAGAATTAATCGCTCCTTTCTTTGGAGCTTCCCCTCTGAGGGCTGTTCCTAGGAATTTGTGGGAGGAAGCAGGAACAAGGAATCAGTTTTATTTTGCATGTAGGCTGTATCAGGTGTGGAACTGCCCTGGTTTAGAGGCGCGTGACTGCGGAGGGGCAGCCAGGGTGCTCAGCCCTGCACCCCCTGCTTGAGGGCTCTTGGAAGGGACAGGTAGTGCTGGAGGGCAATTTTGGCTCTCCCGAGGGCTGGTGGCCCCAGGACTCCCTGGCAGTGATGGAGACTTTCCCACCATGGTGCCAGGGTCCAGAGCAGAAATGCCCTGGCACCAGGAGAGCAGGAGGTGGCCGCAGTGCCAGCCCAACACCGCGGGGACCCGGCTGCCCTCCAGGCTCAAAAACTGCCTGGAACTGGGAATGCTTATCCCCGTTGAGTCAAGGACTGGCAATAACGCTTCCCAGCGAGAGGCAAAGTGCTCCATCTGCTCGGCGCATCCCGAAGGAGTCAGCGGTGACTTTTCGGCTGCCTGGAGGAGCAGCGGGCACAGAGGGGCCCCACGGTGCCACGCTGGGTCCCAGCCACCCCCGGCATGGCTGCAGGGTGGGCAGTGAGGGGGACGACAGCAGAGAGCCAGGGGACCTGATGCTTTTCTTCCTTCCCATCACTCCACCTCCTCTTCCCACTCTGTTCCCTGAGTTTTCCATGGTGCCCACCGGCCACTTGCTCTGCATGGCAGTGACACACACGGGATCAGTGGGAGGATCAGCACCAGCAGATCTCTGTCACCAAAGCCCCGCTCGCTGCAAGCCCAGGGAGCGTCACCTTTTCAGACACACAAAATCAATGCTGTCCTACATCCCAAAACCTTTAAACATCAGACAGGCAATTTGTCTTCACCGACAGTGGCTGAGCATTGAAAAGAGCCCAGCCAGATTAAATAAACCAGCAATAGCAATTTGAGGTCATTTTCATCATATTAATGGGTTTCCTGCCTGTGGTAAGAAGGGAGTCAAGGAGATGGGCTTGGATCAGCTCCACAATGGCATTGCTTTTCTGTGGAGGAGCTGGTTTTGGTGATCATTGCGACAGATTGGGGGTGATAGGAGAAGAGCCAGCAATGGGTCTGGGCTCACACAGCATCTCTGGGTCCTGCCTGGGATGGCACAGCTGGGTGGGGACATGATGAGGCCTCTGTGGGCTGTTCCACCTCTCAGCCAAGGAACCAACAGGAGGAGAAGTATTTGACACGTGGCTTTTTTTCCCCCTTTTAGTCAAGAAGTAAATAGAGTCAGAGCTTTACAAGTCTGTTAGAGTGTTTCAGTGCCAAAATGCAGCTCAATATGTTCTGAGAGGTTTGGGTAAGGGAGCTCTGTGATTATGCACACAGCACACCTTCCCTCCTCCTCCTCCGAACCGGGGGGGAAAGGCGGCGAGGAGCTGAAAAGTCTGAGTATTCCTTAGGAACGGAAAGCAAATTCGAGATAACATGAAAAACATCATTTGACATATCTGAAAGCCTTTTGTAAGCACTTTCCAGGAATATTTTACGGCCTCAGCTTCATTAGCAGCAGTACCTGCAGGAAGGCACCTCTCAGCGTGAGCGCTCGGCGTTCAGCGCTTGCAAATGTTGTATTACGGATTCCGTTGTAAAACACACAACGTGTGCTGCGAGATAACTCCCATCAACAGTGGGAAGAGCCGCGTGTGGCTTCTGGGATTCCCCGGCTTCACCAGGCTGAGGAACCCCTCGAAACTCCCCGCCAAGGGCAGCCTCAGAACTGGGTTTGTTTGCAGAAGGGATGTTTCTGTAGCTCTGCGGAGCGGCATTTGCACGGAGCAAAGGGCAGCTCACGGGTTCTGGGGGAGGAAAAGGTGCTCTGCTACGTGCCACCAACCCTGTGCACGCAGGATGGATCACGACGCTTCCCGCAGAAATTCAGGAATAACCGTGGGTCCATCGCTGGCTTCTCACCAGTGACTCATGAAGAGCAAGAGAAACAAAACTCACCAAGTACATGACTGCTTGCAGGGGTTTAATCAGAGCCACATACCAGCAGAGGCTGCCTGGGGCTGTGTGGCATGGCAGCAGGAGGCCGGTGCTCCCTCTGCCCAGTGAGGATCCGGGTCCCAGCCCTTCCCCAGCTCCCTGGGCGATTTGCCCTCAAGGTTTCCTTGCTTCAGCACATTGCTGAGAGAGACAGTGACAGATACAGGAGAAGAGCTCCACATAACCTCGATTACCCAAGGATAATGAGGCCCAGTGCACCCACATGCTATCAGTAATATTTGTATCTATTCAGCTTTTTCAGCACTAAAGGTAACCATTTATATCCATTAAAAGCAGACAACTGGATGGCAAGCGGAGCTTAGCTCTGGCTGCCTCTTGATGGGCAGCATATATCACACCTCATGTCCTTGGAGAGCTCCTCCATGGCTCCTGGTGGCACTGGGCTCTGCCACTGTCAACACCCTGGAGAGCTGCTGTGACACACCAGCTCTGAGGCCATGCCACTGCCTGTTTATGAGCGTCCTCGTCCTGCCCAGCTCGTGCTCTGTGTGACACCCAGCGGAGTCATCACTGTCCCCCCCGGCTGTGATTGCCATGCTTAACTCCCTTCAAACCTCAGAAGACAATGCCAGGATGATCCCTGGCTGATGCCATCCCCACAGTGGCCATCACTCCTCTGTCACCTCCTGCCAAGTGCTCTCACTGCGGAACCACAGCCGGATCCGTGGCCCTCGCTGGGCCGTGTCCCCTGCGTGGTCTGGGTCCTGCTTAGCACCTTTCCAGCTCCTTCTTGTGGTGGTATTACAGCATGGAACCAGGCAACCCTTTCCTTTGCCCTCAGTTTCTATCCCAGCACTTTAACCCATGATATGCTACTTTTAATCAGAGGGAAAACATCGTTAAGTTGAATAATCTTCCCAACAAACTCCTGTCTGATGGCTGTATCACACTGTATTGGGTCAGATGGTTTGTAGTCAGCCTCCTCCACCACCTGTGCAGAGTGGGCCTGGCTTGCAAAAATACTGGATTTCCTCCCATATTCATTTAACTGCATGAAGAAGTAACTTTTTTTAACCTATGAAAATAGAAAATTACATGTATTGGTGCTAATTCCTCTTGTTAATTGAAGGTGGTGTGAGAAATAATAAACAGAACTCAAACAACACAGGATGCTGCAGTTTCCTCACCAAACAGAGAACTTGGTGGCGAAAACAGACCACGAAATCTCCAGCCCAGCTACATTATCACTTTTGGTTTTTCCTAGAGGTCACTCGGTGTTTGATCAGCCCTTGTAGACTGTCCTTCGGATGCGATGCACAAGCCCCCTCAGGTAAATATTTGGCCAGGGGATGGGGTTATCTCCCCCTTTGCAAGTCTCTTATCTGTCCCGGTGCAGCCCAGGCTGCTGGCTCCCGCATCCCATCCCGATTGCTATTCCGGCGGCGGCAGAGCTGGGGGGTGGCAATAGCAGCCACACGTCTGAAAGCGATATTGCTTCCCTCCCGGAGAAGGTAATTGCTTCTGCAGAAGAAATTAAGCGTCATAATGAAACGACCATAAAAAGAGGCCCCTCGCTCACTGCCCGGATCACAAATACCGCGGACGTTGCACCCAGCCCAGCGGGGCACGAGCACAGCGGCTCTGCCAACACCGCTGTGGCTCCAGGGCCAGGGCTGCCAGGCACTTGTGGAGGGTTTGGATGGAACCACGCCATGAACTTGCCCCTTTCTGCCTACACAAACTTCTCAGCTTTCACCTAATTTCCAGTGCCCTGGCTGCCTTTTGCTTGGCTTTATTTCCATGCTCCGAAAGCGTGTGAGTGGCTCAGCAGCCCTGTATGTGGCTTTAAAGACTGTGCTGAGTCTCCCAAACCTGGGAAGGGAGGAGACATCCTTTTCTAGAGAAGCCACACATACCTGAGCCTTGGCTTTACAATGCAGCAGGACAGAGCACTTTACCAAAATGGGCAAAGGCACAAAAGATGTGTGAAGGCTCTTTTATCAGCTGGAGCCTTGCAGCAATCTGAACTGGGACAGGGCTGGCAGTGGGAGCCAGTGCTCTGCAAACACTGCCTTCCTCATTTCCCCTTTCCCTCCAAGGTGCACAAAGTCCTGCTCAAAGCGTCCTTCTTTTGTTCCCAGCCTGTGTTTTCTTCCTCAGCCTGTCACCCCCGCTGGGATGCTGCTGTAACCATTCTCAATGCGTCAGCTCCCACCTCACCAGCTCCGAGGAGGTGAGTTCTGTTCGCTCCAGAGGTGCCCTCGAGGAAGGGCCAGCAGCCCCTTCACTGCTGGGAATCCGCCCGAGCAGCACCTCGCCCATTCATCATCTCCTGGGACGTTACCAGAGAATCTGTCCACTTAAAGCAGGATTATTTCTGGGTGGCAAACTGCAAAGTTAATTTGGCTCTAATCCCTTTAAACAGAACCAGTAATTGGAGTGATAATGATTCTCCTGGAGGACTCTCCTTACCAGGGCACAGGAAGGTCTGTGGGCAGATGAGCCTGACCTCCCGCCTGGCGCAGTGGGGACAGCATGGGCACAGCACTGGGGAGGGCACCAGGACGAGCAAATCCCCTCCAAGAGGGGCCACAGCGCTGGGTCAGGACCCCCAAGCACCCCCAGAGCGGCAGGACCCTCCTGCCTGCCCCATGTCCCTCGCCTGCTTCCAGAGAGAGAGCCTGAGAATAAACAGCTTTAATCATACAATCCCCACTTCCTATTGCTAATAATATTATCATCATGATATTAAGCCAGTTAATTCTTTCTCTCAATTTATTTGCTTTTGTTTTTGTACTCCCATGTTGTAATTTTCAATTTAATTAGTTTCAGTGTTTCTGAGGGCAATAGGTCTTGGTTTATCTTTGCAGCTAATAGTCCTAATTGTTTACCCTTTCTTTGGCAATATCTCATTAACTTTATGGGCCATCATTTCCATGGCACCTCCAGAATTAATTCCCTCACTCTTTGAACCATCATCCTAAAATCTTCACGGCTTTTTGCTTTCCTAATCCTGCCTGACCTTGCCCATCCTTGCTGGCTGCTTCTGTGGCTCAGCACTGCTGTGTCCCACCAAGTCCCTGGGCAGCAGGTGGAGGATGGACCTCTCCATACAAGGAAACCTCTGGCTCCTACTCTGACCTCGGGCAGAGCCCTGCATCTGCCATCTGGTCACTGTGGTCAACTCTCCTCTCTTTGTGTCCTCCCACAAGTGCTCCTGCTCCTCTAGACTGGTTTTGGTCATTGTTTCTCTCTTTAGCAGTCTGGCATCACTCATCCTGCTGATGGAGGGCTCTGGATATTCCCCTCAGCTCCAGGGACTGCAGAACTTCTTCCCTCTCTTAAGAAAGGGAAAAACTGTTGGGAAACTAAAGCATTCCATCACTTTTGAGGGAGCGGATGAGGTGCAGATTCAGCCAGCCCCTTGAGCGAGCTCGGTGTTGGGATTTGGGAGAGGTGGCTCTGCCATTGGACACCCCTTGCTCTGGTTACACAGAGGACAGAGCTCACAGACAGCGTCCCTACCCCAGCTCCTGCCTTCAGACCACATTAATCACACTCCTAATGACTTTGTGTTCACAGATGAGACGTTTTTGGCTGCAGAGGCGAGCCACAGATGATATCTCCCATTGATTGTTCCACCCCGCTTGAATGATTTGTGTGAGGAAACGGGTCTGAATTTTCAGCTTAAATCACGCTTGGAGGGTGGGCTTGGAACCTGGAGGGACCCATTTGGCTGTAATGATTGCAATGGCAGGGGAGTTTTCCCCTGGAGGTTCCCAGATCCACAGCCAGCTTCACCCTTGGGTCCGGTCTGGCCGGTGTCAGAGGGCGGCACATCCTGAGCCCCCTGGCTGCCCACCTGGCTGGAGGGGCAGAGCAGCACGGGCTGGCCTGGCTTTGGGAGGATGCCAGGAATCTCTCTGGGTTACAGCTGCCTGCTCAGCACTGGAACATGATTTCCCATTAAGCAGACAGGGAGGGATCTGCTGGTGGCCGCTGAGAGGGCACCTGAATTATTGATTGGAACACGGCTCCAGCCGAGGCACTGGAGGCAGCGAGAGCAGCTCCTTCCCAGCAAAACTCACCCGGCTTGTGGCAAACCCACTGGCCAAGCCCCCAAATGCTGCCTGTTCTGCACAGCCCAGGCTTCACGGGGAGAGCTCATGGAGGGCAAAAGCCATGGCAGGGAAAAGACAGCTGGAATTGTCCCCAGCGATCACAGGCGTTTGGATAAATGGCTTTGAGGAGCAGCCGAGGGAAGGAGAGCGCTCCTAAAGCTCCTCAGTCTGTTACAAGGGGATTTTGCTGGGGCTGAGGCTGGCTCTGGCGTGCAAAGTGCACGGGGGCGAACAAACACGCGTACGTGCAACATATGGAGAGACACACACGAGGCACAAACCAGCCATATGGGCACACATTGCTGCCAAACTCACTTCTCCCATGCTTTCCTTTGGTTATTTTTCATCTTCCATGGGCTGCTCCAAAAGTCCTGGGTCTCCATCCTGCACATCCCAGGCCCAGCACCGACTCCCACCTCGTTTTCTGTAGGCCAATCTGAGCGTTTTCTGGATGGTTCCATTCCTTAAATTTCATTGTGTCTGTCTGCCAGATTGCACAGGGTTTCAAAAAAGGCTTCTCGAGGGTTGGTGGGCGGGCGGGCAGATCTGATCCAAACTGGGAGAGGCGGTGGTGCTGGGGAGGCGTGTGGAGAGCGAGCCAGATGTGGCAGCAGAGGCTTCTGGAAGGGAGCCCATGGCAAGTGGTGGCATTTCTCTAACCCCATATTGACTTTGGCTTCCAGAATCAATTTTCTTTATTAGCTGATGAATCCCCTCAAAAGACTTTCTGTACTGAATCTAGATAAATTATTTAACCAGTAAATTCTTTCCACTCTAGCACTGCTCCAGCACTGGGATTTCATGGGGAAGGGTAGCAGAGAGGGGTGAAGGGCCAAGGTCACCGCCGGCAGAACAGCAGAGCAGGAATGGGTTTGCTGGTAAGTGACCAGTTGAGAGCAACTGTAAAACAGGCTATTAATAAGAGACAGGTTTTCGACAAAATGCTGGGATTAGCAGTGAATACAAGGAGCAAGTCATGGGAGACTACAGCCTTAATTATTCATGCAAGCAAATTGCTGCGGATGGAGGGAGAGCACAGTGCTGATGCCGGCAGGAGCAGGCAGAGGACGTGAGGCGGGTTGTCACCTGCCCTGGATGAGCTGCACCCATGGGAAGAGACCCTCCAGCTTCCATGGGGACACGGGGACGTGCAATGGCCCTGTGGTGTCAGGGGTGCCACATGTGGAAGGATGGGCTGCACGGATTTTGTGACCCCGCCTGCCCACTCGGGCATTGTGGTGGCAGCGCTGTGAGCACCTGGATCATCACCTGGAGAGCACCAGTGAGGGCTGGCATGGGAGGGGTGCTCTGCCCCGCTGCCCTGCCTCCCCCAGGGCTTGCTGTGGGCGTCTCATTTACTCTGTAAAATCGGGCTTCACGCGCTTGTCAGGGCCGGGCAGCTTCAAGGCCAACACTAACTGACGAGCCACAGAGCAAGAAATAATTCTGCCTCCAAGAATAATGCTGGCTCACGAGGTCAGAGTATTCCAGCATATTTATAGCCAGTAAAGAAAACGATTGTGTTAAACGGCACCTGAAGTACACGGAGGCCCAGCCAGAGCTGCTGTCTGCGGCCATTCGTTATCTTACCGGGAGCACAATTACGCAGCTCAGGACTCGCATCCCGAGGACTTCACAGCAATCCCTCTCAGCAGCTGCTTTGGGGATCAAAAGGCGGATGTGTATTTCCTGCAGAATGAAGCTGCACATCCCAGGCTGACCTGGGGCTTGTGAGGCACCGGCAGGTTCAAGGCAGTGGTGGTGCTGAGCAGAGGAGGAGCGGGGTCCTGCAGGTGTGCACCCCCCTGTGTGCATCCCCCCGTGTGCATCCCCTCCTGTGTTCATCCCCCCCATGGACCCCCCTGTGTGCATCCCCTCCCTTGTGCATCCCCAAATTTTCCATCACCTAGCACAAGCACAACGTCGGGGACGGGCAGAGGGACTCAGAGTTCCTCACTGCCTCTCTCCTTATGGAAACCACACCGAGATGAGTTCGACCTGGTTCCAATAATCAGCTATAAATAGCAAGCTCAATTAAGACAACCAAACAAAGGCGATGATGGATACCTGCTCGGGAGGCCCCGGGGGACGGGGGGCAGGGAGTCTGGGTTTTGCTTGTGCAAACACCATGTTTTTATGTAAAGCTGCTGGCTGCGGGTCTCACACAGGACGAGGACGAGGACGAGGACAGAGAAGACCAGGACGCCCCACACCAACCCCACACAAACACACACACAAAGCAAACAGCAAAGCACCCATCCAGACGGGACTGAAGTGTTGCAATGCCTGGCCCTGAGCATCGCCCACTGGGTCACAGCCCAGAGCCAGCTCCAGCTCCTCTTCCAAAGCCTCTCACTCTCCACTGGCAGTGGCTGCTGTCCCAGCCTGTGGATCACCTGGGATCAGAGCTTTGCTGTCTGGGTAAGCAGCCTGGCAGCCAGATAAGGAGCACACAGGTATCACTTCTTTGGTCCTGATCTGTGGGAAGCAGAGGCACAGCCCCAGCAGCCACAGGGATGAGTGGCTGCAGAGGTGGGTGCTTGGCCAGCTCCCTCTCATCCCACCAGCATGCCCTGGCCGCTCTTTAGGGAGCTCATCAGCGCTCCCATTATCCCCACAGCAGCCGGGGTTTGCAAGCATCAGAAACTGAGAGGATAAATTTGAAGCACACACAACTCACGGTGTGTACATCAACTCCAATTTATTCAGAATGAGCAGCTCAGACATGCTCGTAGCAGCCTCGAGAGCATGTTTATCAGCCAGGCTACTCGGGAGATCATTGCCATTGATTGCCGTGTCATTGTCACTCCTGGGGCACAACGGGAGGCCAGGGGAGCGAGATGACATTGTCGGCAGGAAGCAGCGAGGTGGGGAGCTGATGTTTCCCAGGAGGGCAGGTGTGCCCGGGTCAGGCAGAGCTGCGATGCTCCCTGGTGCTCTGAGCTGCCTCACAGGGAGTGCAGACCCCAAACAATTCTGAGCTCTGGCGAGCCAGGAATGGTGGTGAGCCTGGCCAAAACAATTTTGGTTCTTATTGCTGTTTATGTATGAAGTGCTGTAGTGCCACCTGCGAGGAGAACACAGGGGGTTTTAATAAGGAGAGAAGAAAATCCCACCTGATGGCAGCAGAAACAGAGCAAACGCTCTGCAGAAAGGAGGCAGGCAAAGGTGAGCTGAGGACTGGAAAAACCTCTCCCCTAAAGCAATTAAAAAGCTCAGTCTGTTGAGCTTATTAGAAGGAGCAGGAGGGACAATTGGCCCCCTGGCATGGAAGTCACAGCCCTGCAGGGCTGCCAGGGACAGGGGAGCATGAAGAGACCAAAAGGATGGTCAAAAGCATCCCAGTTCAAAAGCAAGGCCTTTTATTCCAATAGCACCAACAGGCTATCAATGATGCTAAGAGAAATGATGGCCAGTCCCAGCCTGAGGAGGACCCTTTCAGCTCTCCTGACAGCAGAGCTGGGAGGGAGGGCTCAGCCAGGAAGCAGGGAAGGCACTGGTCAGACCAAGAGGCTGTGAGTGCTGCTTAGAGCCAGAAGGGATCAGCCACTGAAAAGCCCAGAGACCTTTAATCTTTGCTCAGACTCCTCATTCCTAATCCCGACCTTCTGGGTGCAGGTGTGGATCAGCAGATCTCCAAGGACGGGATCACAGAGGTCCCTTTTTGGCAGACCAGCAGGTTGAAGCCAGCGCTCAACTGTACAAAAATTAGGCTCTAAATAACCTGGCTGGCAGGGACATGGGGGAGGCAGGGTATCATGACCTGAGTGGGATCATGGCCAGGGCAGCCTGGCAGCAATTCCTCGCTGGTGGAGCAGCTGGAGGAGAGACTCCTGGGAAACAAACGGAGCTGCAATTCCTCTTGGTGAAACTCGCACCAAAATGACTCGGTTTGTAGTCACCGTGGGCTCTGGCTTGTTTGCCTGTTTGCTCTTTGCTCATCGCATTTCCAGCTGCTCTTGTGTGTATTTGCACTTCGCAGGCTTTAATTGGGATGGCTGAGCAAAGCCTGTCCACAGCCGGTGATGCTGCGGTGATAAGTAACAGGAGGCACAAATTAGAACAAATAAATCTGAATCCAATTCAATTCCTTGTGCAATCAGGAAGATCAACACGTCAAAGTGTGGGCACTATAAATTAAAAGCTGCCAAGGAGACAGTGGAAGGCGCTGCCTGGCTGCTGTGGCTGGTGTTCAAAAGGCTTTTCTTCCTCGCAGAGCGAGCGAGAGCCTGTGAGATGAACAGCGGGATCTCCCCTCCGCCACCAGGAAGGCTTTTTGCCACCAGAAAATTCCTTTTCAGATATGAAAAAGCCTCTGCTGCAGGTCACAGTGAAGGTGGGTTTGTGCTGCCGAGGGAGGCCCAGGGCTGGCTGTGTGGGGTGAGTGTGGCACTGCTCTCCTTCCTGAGTCATCACTGGTTGGTTTTGCTCCATTCTCTTTGTAATAAACAGGTGGGCACAGGTCATGTCTGCTGTGGAGCTTCTGAGGTTGCTGATGTTCCCCCGAGCATCGCATCCCAGGGCCTCCTGCAGAGAGCAGGAGTGAATGAGGGGGGAATATCACCCCTGATTCAGAAATAAAGGTTTCTCTGGTAGATTAGTGCACTTCAAAGGGCTAAAATGTTCCAAAATACTGTGAAAAAATTCAAATCAGTGCATTGCAAAGGACACACAGGCAGATAAACACCCAGGAGGCTCGCGGGCGCGCTTGGTGCCGCAGCATTTTTCACATTGCTTTGGCTGTTACCTGTCTCTGTTTGATCCATGAAACTCTGTGCTGCAGGGCCCAAAACAAGTGGCACCTGGGGAGGAGGGGTAGAACACACCTGGAGGATAAGCAGAGCTGTCACCTGCTGAGAGCTGTGCCCACCTCCGAGCTACGAGCACTTCTCTGGTCATTGTGTCCGTGCCCGCCGTGTGCCGTCGGCTTTTTCATCTCTCAGCCGCCATCTGAGTTTTATCGGATTCTTGTGTTTAAAATTACAAGCAGGTCCTTGGAATTGGCATTGGCTGTTTTTAAGATGTGCTGCATCTTCGCGTGTCACGCCAGCACGAGCCAAGCACATTAGAAGCTGCTGGATAATAGGCAATTACTGCTCTTAAACAGACGAGGCATTCACGAGCGGAATGGGCTGCATCTTAAATCATCCATAAATCCTCTAATAGCGCTTCTATTAATACCTGGTTTCTGGCACATTCCTAATGATTGCATTCCTTATCAAAGCGCTGCTTTCCCTCGGCTTCTGGGGAGAGTAGGTGAAGGCAGGAGCCAGTGTGGAGCTCCGTGAGGGAAGCCCAGGCAGCCCAGGCTGGCGTTGGCTGCACCAGCACAGGCGATGGCACGGCTATGCCACACTGGAGGGATGCCCCCAGACCAGGGGGGTGCAGGACAGGGCAGGCTGGGTCAGGGCAGCTCTGCCTCCACCCCATGGGCATCATCCTCCTTCCACAGCATTGCTGGAGTCTCCCCTGCACCAGGCTTTCCAGCTCTGGTTTCCCCATGGAGCCGTTGCACAAGCAGCACCTTTTGGAAGGGGATGAGGCTTTAGAGCCACCAGAATCTCCCTGGTGCTCTGGCTGGTGTCAGAGGAGCCAAGCAGGCACCCTGAAGTTTGGATTCTCCGTGGACTCAGCTTCTCTGGGCGCGTGGGACCGGTTGTGAACACGGCTCGTCCTCCCCGCTGAACCATTACACACTCCAGAGGACGAGCGCGTACAATTCACGTCTCATTAAAGCTTTTTGAAATATTATCCTTTTCTTCTTCCCTGCGTTTTCCCCCTATTAAGCTGAAATCGTGCTTCCTTCGGAGAATACGAGTCATTTGTTACCATAACAACAACTCTCCATCCCGAGTATGGCAATGCTCCCTTCCCCACTCCCAAAACACGCTGGCCCTGGTGCAGGCAGGACCCCCGGTGTGGGCAGGACCCCCGGCCCTGCTGTGGTTTCATGATTGCCAGGGTTCCACATGGTCATTTATGACCTGGCTCTGAGTTTTGGAGGATTTGAGCCGCCCCTGGCATCGCTGGCACGGAGCCCCACGTGCAGCATGTCCTTGGCAGGAGCAGGTCAGCATCTCCACCTGCCAGCTCCGCCCCAATCACTGAGTCCCTATGGCATGAGACTCTTCATTTCTGGTGGCTTTAATTATTTTTTTAAATTGCCCCAAAAGCTGGCCTGACCCCAAAGGAAATGCATTGTTCCAAGAAATGCCTTCTCCAGGTACTGCCTGTTGGAAATTCCCCATCCTGTTCCTGGATCTTTGCTGTGCCAGGGTATAACTCTGCCATGCTCATGTGAAAATTAAATGTGAGAGATGAAGCTGCTAAATTGGATCCACTTCCATGCATCAAAATAGCCCCTGGAAGCTCAGTTCATGGAAAAAGTGGGATTTTTCAGAAATGGGAGTTGTGCACAGTGTTAATGCCCCACCTTTCTGAAACTCCCTGACACCATTTGGCCTTACTAGGTCCATAAAAGAAATTAAAATACAGTTAAAATGGATTTCTTAAATGGGCTTGTAAAAGCTTTTGATGGAAGAACCACTTTATCCTTCTAACTTTTTTATGACATCTATTCCCACTTTTCCTTTCACTATGAACTTTTAATGACTTGGGATTTTTTTTACAAACTGACTCATTTGTGATTCCCTGCAGACACACCTTTATGCTGTGGTGTAAATCCTGTGGCATAGCCAGACCTCAGAGACACAGTTAGGACAGATTCCTCAGGATCCTGTGCCAGGATGTCCAGGGACTGGATGTTCAGGCTGCTCCTGCCGGGAGAGCTCAGGATTAACCACCAGATGCCTTCAAAAGTGCTAAATGTTGATATTATGATATTACCAATCTATACCACGTGTTGCTAAATTTGTCTTAATGTTGATATGACAGTGGTGGTGGTGATGATGATGATGATGATGATGATGATGATGATGATGATGATGAAAACGTTGTCCATTGCTTCTCTCCAGCTGCGCCCTGGCAGAGCATCACGGAGGTGACAGGTCCTCAGTGGTGCCAGGGGACAGGAAGGGTTCAGGGCCATGGTGCCACCCATCATCTCTCCCATCCAGGCAGGAGACATGGTCCAGCTGCTCAATGCCACAGTGCTGAAATAAAGATGATTAAGGAGATATTCCAGCCTCTTCTTTTCTCCCTCCCCTCAGTAAATGTCATGCTTCAGGGGAGTATAGCCAAGAAAAGTTCAAAGTAATAATATCAGAAATCTGCTTCTCTTTTCCTTTTGACATTTTATTGTGGTATGAAATAGCAGGGGATAAAAGCTCTAATGGGGATATTTGGTTCTTTCTTTCAGAGAGCATTTGAAGCGCTGGCTGGTTATGACTCACATGGATTATGATATATGCAAATCTTTAAGGGCCTCATTCACAAAGCCGAGGCAGCCACGCCGCTCTTCCAGGGAATTTACTCAACAGGAGATAAAGCCTGGGTGACTGATGCCCAAGGTCCCCACTCTTCACTAGGCCTCTGCCACACATCTCCAGCTCTTCATCCCAGCTGGGAAGGCTGGTCCTGGGGATGGTGGGGCTGTGATTGCACTCACCAGCACAGCAGCGCCCATGGAGAGGGTGGATGGCTCCGTGGGGAAAGCCAGTCTTCTCCCACCCTGCCTTCCCCAGGAGACAACTGCACCCAGCACCCACTTTTTGCAATTAAGGCACAAGCTGTTTCTCCGTGGACTGCTTTGATGATATTTCTGTGTCAGCTTTAAACCAGATATTTCACACTCATAAACACTGGTGAGTAACCAGGCTGTAAAATACAACTTTAATAATGTTTAGCTGGTAATGTGCAGGCAGTCTTGTTGATTGGTGTAGGGGAAACCGGGTTGATTTAAAAATACAATAACCCCCTCGTTCCACATTGAATCCTCTCCTAATTAGAAGCTGTTATTGCTCTCCAACAAATAATCTTCCGAATGAAGTCCATTCCACAGAGAGCGATCAAAGGGTGATTTAATTAAATTTTCATGTTTAATTTTCCTTTTTCATTCCTGATTTTTTAAATTTCCTTCTCTTGCAACTGCTGTTGGAGGAGAGAGAGGGGCAGGTGGGAGCATAGGAGTGGCTGGGTCCTGCCCTGCTCTGGACGGGCATCCTCCCACTGGGTGTGCCTGGCAGCTGACATCCAGCTGGGACCTCCTGGTATGAACCACCGGAGTGTGGGTTTCCTCTTCGTGGTGTCTTGGTTTTAGTTATCTGGTCCACAGCCAGCTTAAATGTAATACTTAATTTAGAGCAATAACACTTAAATTATGAATTGTCTGCTGTAAGTATAAATTATACATTTTGGAGATGAATATTCAGGTCCTAATTCAAAGCAGCAGATGTGGCATGGAAATGTTTCCAGGCACACACGATTCCAACCCATGATTGGGTTTGATTTTCCCTGGGAAGCCGTCCTTGGCAGACCCTCCCTGGCAGAACTGGGAGTCCGTTTTGGGGGCTCCAGGACCACTCCTTGTGACCCCAGGTTTGTTTGCTCTGTGCCTTTGGAGGGGTGTGGTTTGGTTTAGGGGATGGCCCGGCCGGACACGGCGGGAGGTCGGCGGCTGTCCGTGCGCGGCGATGAACCGATGCCACCGGAGGTGTGACTGTCACCGGGCTGAACACGATGAGTGCCAGGCAATGTGACACCTGAGCTGAACTTGGCCGTGGGTATCCAGGAGGGTCCTTTCCTCTGCCAGCGCTGAAGGGGCCGTTCCTGGGGAGAAGCTCAGCCGCGCGCCAGCGCTCCTCCCATCGGCGCGTCCCATCTCCAGTTTGCGTTCTCAAGGAAACAGGAGATTGCAGATTAAGGGAAAACACACAGGCTCTTCTCTGGGATCAGACTCCTCAGACCCAGCCTGTGCTGCTGTTCTGGCTGAGCCGGAGCCTCCCTGCGCTGCCGCTGATGTTCCTAAAGAATTCATCAAAGTGACAAGGCTACAAAAGCCGCGCGTTACCGCTCCTCCGTTCCCTTGCCACTCACCGGAAAATAAGGCCCCTGCTGAGCTGCATATGATCCGTTTCAATTATTTTTTAATTTTCAATGTGTTAGTCAAACTCTGACACGCAGAGAAAAAGGAAAAATTCATGCAAAGTACCCTCGAAAACTCCTGTTCGGGTAAAAAGCTCTTCTGCCATGAATACGCAATGGCTCCTGGAGCTACTGGTGAGTTAGTGTGCATTTACAGAAACTGCATTTACATACAAATATGATTTCAGCCAGCATTTAGAGGTGGAGAGGGATCTCCTTTCTTCCCCCAGCCACTCTGCTCGCACTGGTTTAGATGCTTGCATTAAGACATCTGCTGACACGCATCTGTTTCATAAGAGCATGGGTAAAGGAGCGTGGTTTGCTGCCTGCAGTGTTC
This sequence comes from Aleadryas rufinucha, assembly GCA_013397815.1. Classification (NCBI taxonomy): domain Eukaryota; kingdom Metazoa; phylum Chordata; class Aves; order Passeriformes; genus Aleadryas; species Aleadryas rufinucha. The sequence goes on along the minus strand of VZTH01004401.1, from coordinate 71,134 downwards.
CTCCCCCTTTTTTCTAATCATGCAAATAACCTTTCCTCAGGGACTAACTGCTGTGTCCGTGGGCACCGGGATGTGGGTGGGAAGGAGATGTGGGTGGGATGGGGATGCAGGTGGGATGGAAATGTGTGTGGGATGGAGATGTGGGTGGGATGGGGAGGTGGGTGGGACGGTGAAGTGGATGGGATGGGGATGCGGATGGGATGGGGATGCAGATGGGGTGGGGATGTGGATGAGATGGGGATGTGGGTGGGGTGGGGATGTGGATGAGATGGGGATGTGGGTGAGATGGGGATGTGGGNGTGATGTGAGGGGGATGTGGATGGGATGGGGATGTGGATGAGATGGGGATGTGGATGAGATGGGGATGCAGATGGGATGGGGATGTGGATGGGATGGGGATGTGGATGGGATGGGGATGCGGGTACAGGCAGCAGCTGCTCCTGGGCCTCAAGGCACATCTGTGCCAGCCAGTTACACAGAGCTGGACTGGTGCTGTGCAAACTTTTGGGTGTTTGCATTCAGCTCTGGGGCTGGCAACAGCCTCATGCTACTGCTGCCAGAGATGGGCAGGAGAGAGTGTGGCAGGTCCTCATCCCCAGGCTGAGCCCAGAGGTGGCTTTTTCAAATGGTCACCCTGGAAGTGCACAGCTGCTGGAACACGGAGCAACAGAGTCCCAGCCCAGCCTCCTGTTTGCTCACAATGCTGGAGCTGCTCTGCCTGGACTCTACATGGCCCCTGTGAGCCAGAGCACCCTCTGCTCTGCCACAGTCTCCCAATTTAGCAGACTCTGAAGGCAGGTCCCAGCTTCCCAGCACGTCTCCACAGTACACAGTGCTGAGGTGCCTGTGGAACCAACCTGTGGCAGGGAGATTGCCCTTTCTCCGTCACTCTGCACTGGGTTTTCCAGATCTGAGTGTGTCAGTGTAAATGCCAGTGCCAAGCTGCCTCCCAGCCGTGGCTCTGGGGCCTTGCCACGTGCTGAAGGACACGGGTGCTCGCCGTGCCCATCCCACACCACACCCTGCCTGCTCCTTCTCCCTTTCCTGGTCAGTCTCCACCAACCGCTCACAAGACACACTGCTGCCCTCGTGCTCCCCATGGTCTCAGCTTCTACACAAATACTTTGCTGATGGAAAAACCTTTATTTTTAGCTTTGCTTTTCCACTGAAATACAAAGAATTCCCCTCAGACCCCTCAGTAATGAATCGCAGAGAAAGTTTCTCTCCAGTTCATATGAACGATGCTCAGCTGAGGGGGTGGAAAATTACTGAAAAACTTTAATAGTAAGTAAGAAAAAAAATCTTAAATTCATCCTTTATGGCATTTTTAATCACATTGGGCATGATTCATTTCACATGCAAATCCAGCCCCGCGCTCTCTGTGCTGCTAAAGCATCTGACTTCAAACTATCGCAGCACAAAACCGCTTCGGCAGATTCAGATCTTCACCAAAAAGCAGCCGGAATTCTAATCTGATTTTGAAACTGGGGATTCCTTTTGCGAGGGGGAAACGGTGGGTGTACCAGACCCTGACATGGCACCTTTTCTTCTCCAGCGGTGGGTCAGGACAGGTCTCCCCACTGCCAGGGGCTGTGTCCCCACAGTTGTGGCAGCCCCAGTGGCAGCAGCAGCTCTGTCTGTCCAGGCCTCCCCAGGTGTTCTGCAGGTATCTGTCATCTCAACATTGGGAAATCCAGCAGCTGCCTGCCTCCATTCATCTCTCAAGTATGAATAATAGGTCACCCGTCCCATCAGGTCGGTGGGAACAGGGTTCTGTGTCAGGGACCGGGCACTGTGCTCGCTCCAGGGCTGGGATCTGCCCATCAGTCCAGCCCTGGGTCCGGGGTGCAAGGGGTTCGCTGCCTGGCTGGGCACAAAAGCCCAGAGCTCCAGGAAGCTCTGCTGTGCTTCAGGCTCTGCCCCCCTGGAAGCACAGACCTTCCTTCCCTCACCGCGTCATGATTCCCACACGCACAAACACCGAAACTTTGGCCAAAAATGGTTTCCATCAAATCTTTTTCATTAGAAAAAAAACCCACTCCAAATCCCTCAAGGCTGCTCTGAGGGGGAAGCTGGGTGCAGCAGGGCTTTTATCAGCTCATTTTTCTTCCTTAGATTTTAGTCCAACACGATTGCTCTTTGCTCCTGCAATGCTCCTTCCTGGCTGTGGGATAAATAAGGCACGAAGAGTTTAATTGATCAATGGGGACATAATGAAGTGGCCGCCGTGCCCTGACAGAGGCTCGGTCAGAGGGGACCACAGGCTGTGCACACCCAGTGTCCGTGAGGGACACAACTCCAGCCTCCACTGCAGCTGGAGGCACATCAAACATTTACTGAGGCGCTCTCAAGTCAGAGTAAGCTGAGGTAGAAAAGGGAAATGGTGACCTGCATCTGAGCTGCCCTGCAGCACTGATGTAAAAACCCCAAATCCTTCAATTCTGGCAGCACCACGGCTGGAACAATGAGGGGAAAACCAGTCCCTTGCTGTGAAAGGTGTGGATAAAGCCAGTGACAAGTTTTCTTCAGCTGAAGGGAGGTGGGGACGTTTCCAAGTGTCAGATTTTCTGTCTTACTCCTTCTCTTACTGCATTTCCCACCTCTTTCTTCTGGAAAAATACCATGAAAGGAAGAAGATTTGTTCAATGTTCAGATTTGCATTGAAACCCCAAGAACAGGTGACAGGCCAGGCTGCACCCAGCTGGGAGCTCGCCTGAGGGTGAAGGTGTTTCTCTGTGTGAAGATGAAAATGGCATTTTTACATCAGTTTTGGCTCTGAATTGGACACAGTTTCCCATAAGGAGATAAAATATTTAAAAACAAGTATATGAAAGAGAAAGTCAGCCTTTATTAAAATGACTTCATCATTTGAGACTGATGCTTTCAAGTACTCTTGTAATTCATCCTTATAGATATAAAATTATCATCTGAAGGAAGATTCTTAATAAAACTGACACTTCCCCATCAGTCAACTTAATTCACAATATCACATTTTCCAAATCCAATTATGCCTGTCTGATGACTGACGTTCGCTTCAGCGTTATTGTTCATGTGGAAAAGTGGATACAGAAGTCACATGCAAGGAATCTGGGAAACACTGGGACAAGTCTCTGCAGATAACTCCAACCAACACAGAACTCGCTCTCCAGGACCTGGCTCTGCCCAGCAGTGACAGATGATTCTGTGCAGCCAGCGTGTGTTTCTCAACCCATTTTCAATGTTGACTTGATAATTTTCCATGTGTGATCAAATGCTTTACCCAAACCACTGGTTTCCAACCAGTTTTTTTGTGGTAATGGAATTTTTTTTAATTTTACATTTGGATTTAAAATGAGTAACTTGCATTCCTGTAAAGGACTTTTCATTCAAACCAGCAGAGTTATCTCACAGAGTAACTCTGATCATTCACTGGGGACAGAAGGCACTTCTATGAAATTGTTACTCCATCATCTCCAGGAGCACAGAGACCACAGTGACACACTGCAGCCTGGGCATCGATCTGGAAAGGTTCAATAACCACTGAAAAATAGGTTATAGATGTCTTCCAGGCCATGTTATGTGTGGAAAACTGCATCCACTGCAGGGCTCTGTCTGACATTCTTGCTCCTGGTGGGATGGGATTCTGGGAAGGACCCTGCCAGCGGTTTGGGGAGCCTGGGGTTCACTCCCACACAACATTCACTGCAGACTGGGGGCAGCTCCACCTCCGGGTTCAGACCTCCGTGTTGCTCCCTCTTGTTGCCCTCTCCCCATCAATGGGAGCCCATCCACCCTGCCCTCCTTGGGGACTCCGGCACAGGCGCATTCCCTTGGGAAGAGCACGTTTGACTGAAGTCAGGCGGATGCAGCGCCACAGCAGCGATCGCATGGCAACCATTGCCAGGGAGACCGAGCTCTGCTCTGCAGCTCCGTGAGCAACTTCACTGAGGCCAGGGTGGTCCCAAACCTCCCCGGTCTCTGTTCTTCGTGCGCCTTCCCCCTCAGTGCAAAACTCACGAAAAACAAGACGAGCAAGAGGGATCTGCAGATTCCCAGGACTGGCAGGAAAGGTGTAACCCGCCTTTCCCTGCCTGTCAGCTCCAAGCATCCGTAATTCCCGTTGGCACAGCCGGGTACCACTTGCTATGGGAGCAGGGAGCATGTTTGGGGTCACAGCTGCTCAGCTCAGGTTTTTCTCTCAGTGTCAATGACTGGAAAACAACAGGGAGCCTCACATACTGGGAGACTGCTCTTGGAACTATCCTGGGACTGTATTTTATCAGTCTCATCCCCCTCGTGTGCTCACTCCACCTGCAGCATCCCGGCAGACCCGGGATGAGGAGTGGGAGTCACGGTGCTGCTGGCACTGCTCGGGGACTGCAGGCAGCCACGGTCTGCCCTGAGCATCCAGCCGAGCTGCCTCTGGTTAAGGCAAGGGATAAAAACCTAAATTCTTGCCTCAAGGACAGCATCAGAGAAAGCTGGGTTCCCAGGAGTCGTGGCATGTGTCTGCCCTGCGCAGGAGAAACCAGGGATGGGCATTTCCTAAAAACCAACCCCGTGGCCTCGCAGCAGAGTGGCTCAGAAGAGCAAACAGGGCCTGGCGCAGCACTCGATTTACTTGGAAAGGCTGTGGGGCCCAGAACACATGAACCAGATGGATGGTTGGAAGAGCTGAGCTCGTTTGTCTTGCTGCCCTGCTAAAAATATCCACGTGTGCTTCTCTGGAGCGTAGAAGAGTTCCCTTCCTGCGCAGTGGTTCTGAAATAAACCTCCTGCAGCTGGGTCTGGCCATGCAGAGTGTCCTGCACCCAGGGTCCTGTGGGCAGCTCCAGCTCGTGCCACCCACTTCCTGAAGGAACCAGGCAAAGCTGGCGATGCTGTGGTGTGCACCAGTTCCATGCCTGGCATTCTGCAGTTGCCATGGAAACCAGAGATGCTGACAGCACTGCCAGGGCTGGGGGCCAACGTGGGGCCTGTCCCGTTGGAGGTCTGTGATGGATGGAGAGCACAGGGCTGCAGGAGGGACAGACTGTCCTTGAAGCTGAGGGGGACTGAAAGACCTTTCCAGTGGGTGTTTTCAGGGTGTGTATAACCAGGACAAAGAAATCCTGGGGTGTTTCCTGGCCATTGGCTACCAGTGCACCCAGCACTGGGATGAGAGCTCCCCTGAAGCCTGGCAAAGCAGCTGAGGGCACCCATTAAATACCATCTTTCCTGGGATTTCAACTGTCCTGATCTGAAACCACATTATTCTCTTCTTTTTATCCCTCCTGAAGAAAATATCGGCATCAATTAATTTCAGCAGCACAGGCACCAAGATCCCTTTCGTGCGCTTTCGCAGCGACAAGCCTTGGGGACCACTTACTCAGATTATTGAAAGAACTTGCTCTAGGCAAATATTAGGACCCAGACACCCAGCTGATTAGGAATAGGAGAGCTTTAAAAAAAAAAAAATAGTCCCTTTTCATCCAGATGCTGCGTTCAGGGCTTGAAGTGACAGCTCGCCTGCTGACGGGAAGGTTTGGTTCTGCTGATGTCAGAGGGGAGCAGGCACAGCAGCACACACTGTTTATGCCTGTGTGATGTTTAACTGACAGAATCAATCTTCGCTGCTCAGCACTTCCACGGTACGTATCAGTTTCCTATTTGGTCCTTGGAGAAATCCCAAGCAGCATCAGCGAGCTGCCTTAAAACACCATCAGACTGAAATAAAAGGCAGAGGAAGCCCAGTCCTTCACAGATTTACAAAGCTATAAGCAATGAACAAGTGATGCCCCATTTTCCAAAGCCCCTCGCGCCAGCTCCAAGTCAGAAACCAGCAGCTGATAACTCATACAGCACGGATGTGACAAACAGGAGGGAAGCAGTCATCTATCACGGCAGCTCCCGAAGCCTCCCAATAAAACAAAGTGCCAAATGGAATTCTAAACCACCGCTGGTGCTCTCATGCCGCTGGGAAGCCACAGCATAAATAACAGGGCTGAAGGGCTCTGATCTGGATGCATGCAGACCAGTCTGTGCTGCTGCAGAAAGGAGCTGCTCGAGCCTTCAGGGATCCTCCACAGCAAAGCTCCGTCTGTTGCTGGAAGGATGCTCGAGTTTGAGGAGGGACCGTTTCAGCTTTTCAGAAGGGCCTGAGTACCACTGAATCACCACAATCTTGTTTTTTCTCCTCTCCTTTGGCTTTTATTCATATGTTAGCATTCCCTCTGCTATTAAGGCTAAAGCAGGGATCGATGAGGCCCATATGCTCCCAGCGCCGTTGCAGGAGCCCAGGACTAATTCCGATCTTGAGCCTGTCTTCGGGCCATCTGTTCGCAGCATCACACACGACAACGTGTCATTATGGCCGGGAATTTGCATAACCACTGTGGAGGAATTGTGTCCAACTCCATTCACACCAGCCACAATGGGTTTTCTCACACACTGCAGGAAGAGGCTGGAAAAACGAGAAGCCAATGAGCATCACATCCACGTTTCCTAGGAGGGGCCCAGCCAAAGAGCGGACTGAGGATCCAAGGCACCCCTTTGAGCTGCTTGGGCATCAGCAATGCCATCGTCCTCCACCTGTTCATCCCCTCATCCCACTTCCAGCTGTGAGGTGACACGCAGCAGCAAAGCTGTGCTGCAGGGCAGGGTGCCGGTGCCTCCAGCCTGCCTGCGCACCACCTTCTCCACGAGGTTAACGCATTAATTCTCCCAACTATGACATCAAAGGCTTAAATAACAGCTCACTCTGTAGAAGGCTTGCAGCCACACGGTGCTTGCTGCAGCCCTGGGCCCTCTCCCTCCGTTTCAGCTGCAGTGGAAGTGATGCCAGCAAGAGAGAGTGGGGCCTGCAATCCTCCAGCAGGCTGAGATCTCCTTGCCGGGCAGCAACCCTGGCTGGGGAGCCTTCCTCTGACGGCCCATTTCCAGTTTCTTATGCCGACCACCGCTGCTGCTATTTGGGCAACATCGGCACAGTGGTGTGCCAGGACCTTCCCTGTTGCTGGAGCGGGCACGGGAAGGGAGCAGGCAGGCTTCAGCCGCAGCCCCACTCATCCTCCCCTTGGCAAGCAGGGAGCCAGCCTGGAAAGCCTCACCCGCTGCCTTCATCAGCGCCAGGAGCACAATAGCCCTTTAACGATAATTACAGGCTTGCAGCAGCTCTGCTGGTGCGCGGGGCTGGGGCTCTCTGGTAGCGAGAGGTGCTGTTTAAGTACTCGAAAGAATGGCACTTAGCAGATGTCTTGGGGTAAATGGTAGGTTAAGCGACACCGAGAGCACTGGTGGAACGAGTGCTAATTTACACTCACATGATTCAATTTGCATGGTTAATTCTATTTAAAGCAAACATCCAGCGCCCGCTGGAGCTCCGGAAGGACCATGATTCTCATTTTGTCTCCTCTGCAATGCTTCGGAGAACAAAATGGTTGGATAATAGATCCAGCCAACATGGATGTGCCACGGAAGAAGCTTCCTGAAGGCGTTTCCCCTGAAGAGCATCATCTGTCTCTGCTAACGTCATCATGCAGACACTGCCCACTGCAGAACGTGCACTGCCACAACCTGATGAGATTCAGCAAGTGTCCTTCAGCCATGGCAATCTATGAGATCCGACCTATTGCCCACATCAAATGTTCAATTGGGATATGGAACTGCCCACCAGGATGGGCACAAAGCCAGGAAGCAGTGCCAGGGAGAGATGCCAGAGATGCCCATAGGAGGAAGAAGTCTAGAGCATTTTAGCAATAATTTAATAACATGGGTCATGTTATATGTGAAATTGGAGTAGCTTTAATTTGTTCCTAATTAAGATTCTTGACAATTTACCATATCACCATGGCTCTTTGCCATCTGGATTCTACTGTCCCTGTCTTGCCCCACATGGCCTTTTCCTTGAGGCTTTTCCCCTCCAGTTTGACGCTGGGAGAATGGAAAACACTGATTCTGGTTGATTCTTGGCAGTCACTATTGCTTCTTAACTGAACAACAGCAGTTCTTCATCAAAACACTTTGAGTTCTGCAGAGAACAGAAGGCCTGTAAACGCCCTGGATGAGCAGAAAAGCATAAATTACCTTGGAGATAATAAGCCAAACACAAACAGTATTTACGGCTGGTTGGAGCGGCGGTGCTGAGCGTGCAGGGGAGCACACGGCGCTGGGAGCGGAAGGTGAAGGCGTTCGCACGTTCTTTCTTTTCAACTTGAGAAATGCGAAAGCAAAACATCAAAAGAGGTTTCCCAGCACTGTCCTACAGAACATCCATATCAGCACATGCCGTGGTTTTCCTTTCCTTTCACGAGGCAGAGGAAAAGCTCTGCTGCACGCCGGCAGCCGAGCCCAGGCGTGATGGGGGAATCACAGGCGGCGAGCGCTCAAAAGCAACGATCAGAGGAAATATTTCACACACAAGCAACGGGCCTGAAATCCGTCCAACCGAGAACAAATGTGTAAGATTCCAAGCTGGCACCTGGACTATTTGTGAGCAGCAGAAGGAACCAAAGACAGCAACTGAATCGCTCGCTGCAGTGCAGCTCGCGTGGCTTGAGTAGCTCCCCAGTATCACCAAGCCTCCTGCAAATTGCTAGGTAACTACACTGAACAGAGCCAAAAATAATCTCTCCCGTGACTTGCTCTGACAGTGTTTGGAAGAGTGAAATGACAGTGTTTCAGCACAGAACAGTGTGGTACCGGCTCTGCACGGCAGCACCAGAGCGGCTCCATCCGTGGCACATGAGTGACGTGCTGGCAGTGGAGGTGGCCAGGATGACCAGGTCATCCCAGGTGTCTGGGCTCCTCCAGGGTGGGAAGAGGGAAAGGGCAACACATGGACTTTTCAGTCAATGGCAAAACAAAGGCAAAAAAAGGGGTTTTCCAGTTGCTCCCCAGGAGCAGAATCGAGTGATGCTGGGAACAACCTGCATCTTCTGACCGCCAGTGACTCATGGGAAGTCCTTCCGAAATACTGTGTGCTCCAGGGCTATAAATAATACCCGGCCTGCTCTCAGGTACTGCTTGAAAAATGTCTTGTTATTGCCACGGAAGTTTAGGAAATTTCCTGATTAAATCAAAAAGGCGCCATAAATTGACAAAGTTAGAATTCTCTGGGATGAAAAAAGAAGCAATTTTGTCCCCTGTCAGCAGAATGGAAATGAACGGGCTGAATGAATTAGTGCACGATAAACTTTTTAAAAGCCAAGTTACAATTTAAAGCAGCAGCGAGAGCTGGGGAATGATTTAAGAGTTATAAAAAAACCGAAGCACCGCTCTATCGCTTTTCTATCCCAGTCTGCACAGCGCCCAGAGCAGCTGTGACACCTTCTGGGACAGCACATCTCTGCTGGGCAGTGCTAAGAGGGTGACATGGTGATGCCTCTGGCTGATTCTGGCCACATGGATGATGCTACTCAGGGTGCCTGTGGGGGGAATCAGTCCCACAGCCCCAAAATTGCTTTGCTTCTGAAGGAGGTTTTGGCAGACCAGGCATCAACATTGACATGGGAGAAGGCACCTGGAGGTGAGGAAGAGCACCCACCTTGCCTTGCCAAAGGGCTCCCTGTGAGGGCAGGCAGGACATGCTCAGCTGGGGACAGCCCTGCCTGGCCCCAGGGAGGGGCCGAGCCCCCAGCACAGCCCCATGGTCTCACCGTAATTGCTTTGTGCAGCTGCCGAGCGCTTTATCGGAACCGTGAGATTTCCCCGGCGCCTCGCTGCTGCGCGTAACGAGATTAGCCACGGCCCCCCGACAAGGGAGGAATAATAATTGCCTTTGTTTTGTTTTCTGTAAGCCACAATGACTCTGCTGATCCGAGCGATTAATTCTGCTCCGCCGTGATAAACGGGTCGATGGCCGTGTCACCCGGGCCCCCCACCCTTTCCTTCTGCTCCTGCCGAGGCGGGAATGCTGCGTGCTGGCGGGAGCGCTTCCCAGCACCCATCCATGGGCTGCTCTGGCAGCGAGGCTCTGCAGGGATTAATCCAGCCTTGGGTACGATGCTATTTTGGGGAGCTGGCAGAGTGCTGCACATCGCCTGTCTAGCGCCTGGTCCAGCCTGGCACCACAGAGCCTCGCATGGAGGCTGGGAAATTTCAAGGCTGAGGATGCTCAGGAGGTTCCACTCCCGCCCCAGGGAGAGAAGGAACACAGCCCATGGCCCCAGCTGCATTTCTTCTGGAGAAAGGCACCGTGTCTTCTATGGCAGCACTGCCCAAAGAGCTCAGCGCTGCCTCTGTTGGAATGGGATGAGCTTTAAGCTCCCTTCCAACCCAATCCTATGACTCTATGAAGAGCAGCCCAACCCTGCTCCATTCCTCCTGACTCAGCCTCAGACCTGCAAGCCTACAAAAAAGCAGGGCCCTGTTCTCCTGTGATGCACTGCCAGGGTCTGGGCATCACCCTGGCAGAGCCCCACTGAACTGCAGCCCACATCCCTCAGTGGGGAGCCCGGGGGCTGCTCCCCAGGACACTGGTGGGGCGGGTGAGCGCTGCCTCCAGCCGCGCCACCGAACACGAGCGCTGGCATGAGTCAGTAATTGCAGAGCTCATTTTTAGATAGCGCTGCAAATGTGCCTATTAACATCCGCTCCCATCTCCTCTGAGTGATTTACCTGGTTCATTTTATTCAGTGAATTAAACACAAAAATAACGGTGGTCTACAGCGATCCCGTTATCGACCCGCTGGAAATGGGCAGCATCCATCACTCCCCCGCACGGCGGAGGTGTCTGCCCTCGGAGAAACGCGGGCAGGGCAGCGGCTGCAGAGGGGCTGCTCGGCTCCACGGGCGCCCATCTGCCTCCCCAGCAGCCAGGCGTCAGCCCCGAGTGATTGTTTGAAGAATGAGACATTTTATTGTCCAATTCTTGACATCTCTCACAGCATGCCTGAGACATTAATGTTCTTCTAAATCACTGCTGAGTATAATATTTTGCCACTGATACCACACATAATCTTCACGTTTGATATTCCCCCGTTATCTAATGGCACTTTGCAGAATTACAGTGACATTAATGCTCACCACCCTTACTGAAGGGAAAAATCAAATTAAAGATGAAGTATCATTGACTTTGTTGGGGGTTCCAAGGGAGTCAATTGAGCTTTCCCAAAAAACCCAAGAAGGTAGAGATGTTTTTGTTAGGTTTTTATATCCCATTCCTCATACTTACTGTAGTTTGTTTCTGTATTTTTTCTTCCCTTGCTGGCTTTCCTGTGGTTGATTTTCTTCAGTAGAAGTGCGACATGAACAAAGCACCACAGTTTTTTGCAGGCAAAATCAGGGAAATTTCCCAAACAGGTGAAGACAGAGATGGCAAGGACAGTCCACCAGCACTATCCACACAACTTGGGATGGAAAAATCCCAGCAGGCACCATGGGTCTTGTTCCACAGAGACCCCAGTCTCTGCCCCACTGGGTTTGTACCTGCAGTATCAAGGGCACCTCTACACTTTTATCCCTTTTAACCAAGCCCACCCATCCTGCACTTCCATAGGGGCTGGCTTTATGAGGCTGGACACATGCTGGCATCCCTAAGCCCTGCAAGTGGAAGGTGCTGCCACCACTTACAGGGCCTGGAAACCTCTCCTCCATTCACCGTTACTTTGTTGAGAGCGTTCTCAAGAAACTCGTAGCAAAATGCAATGAGAAAGAATAACTCCATTATGGCTCTGCACCCCTTGACAGCCAAACTTTCCTCTTATTACAGACAGAAAACGCTTTTTCCCCATGAATGGCCTGAGGCTCTACAAATTTGATTAAACACAGAACGACTGCTGAAGGATTCGTGCTTATCGAGAGCTGTTGCGTCGTCTGGTTCAGCCAAGAGCCAGCCCCGAGCATGTGCTCCCCCAGCACTACCAGTGGGCATGGGGTGGGCAGAGCCTGCAGCTGGAGCCATGTGCCAGTGCCCCAGAACTGCTGGAGCTCCAGGGAGGAAAAGCAGCTTCGCCCTGAGCAGCCAGAGCCTGCACTCACCTCTGTAAGAGCCGCACAACCTTGGAAATCCACGCAGTCCACCTCCATCCTCCTACCTGTGTCCATCCTTCCCGGCCTCTTGACACTGCAGCACATCTTGATTCTCACTCAGAGCACCTGGAGAGGAGGTGGAACACTTGCTGGTGCCTCCCATTATTCCTGCAGCAGAAAGAGTCACCCTGAATCTGGTGGCGTCACTGGTAACATCTCAAGTACCCAGCCCGTGGTTTCTTTCTTCCTGCTTCCCTCCCTTTCCACAGCACCCACAACAAGGTTGATCCCTCATTACATGGAGAGCAGCTTTACAGCTGCTGATTGTGTTAACCTAATAACACCTGCACAAAGCAATCACAAAAGAGACTGGAAGGTTTTGTGTTTGTTTGGGTTTTTAAACAAAGACCCTGTCCATGAAGTATTGATTAAATTAGAGGGTTAGACTAAGCAGTGATTGAATCAAGTGCCAGGGCTTGCAAGAGAGTCTATAGCAGAGCATTTATGCTGAAGGCCTTGAGGGAACAGAAAGGGTTTGGGAGCCCAGTGTGGAGCCAGTTTCCTCCTTACAGCTACATCCACACGCAGTTCAATCACCCCACCCTTGCGTTTGCAAACTTCATCCCCCTAGGAAAAAGGAACCCTGTAAATCAAGGCTTTCCTTGATTTCAGCAGCTGGCAAGGATTAGGGTTAGGCAAGGATTAGGGTTAGGCAAGGGATGCTCACCAGCTCTCTGTGGCACCCGGCTCCCAGCTGGGCAGGACTGTGACACATGTCACCTGCGGCTCACGAGCTCTGTAATTGCCACAGTGCGGGAGCTCCTGTGCACCTTCCACAAGTGCCATTAGAAGCTGTTAAAGTGCTTTGTCAGCCACGACCCTGAGAAACTGCTGCTTCTGTTTTTATCTGTCCTTGAGAAAACTCTGATCCCGCATCAGAGATGGAAGTTGCATCATCTGGGTGTGCAGTGAAATGTTCATTGTGGTTATCAGCTTCTCCTTTTCTCAGGCAGGGTCAGCCCTACTTCGATAAGATTGTCACCAGAAGACAAAAAAAAGAGCATCTTTTCAGCTGATACAAGTTGGCAGATCCCAATTGAAGTCAATGGATTGATTTTACCTTCCATTATCCAAGTATCTCACCGGAAACTGTAGCATCCAGACTAAGAAATTCTTGAAGAATTTATCATTTCTGGTAAAGCGAAAAAGCAAGGGAGGTTTAGAGCTTTTTTGATGAAATTAATATTGACACCTCTGTGCTTTACAGAAGGCTGCAAAGGCGGCAGCACAGGCTCTCCTGCACTTCCCACCCTGCCCAAGGCTCACACGCAGCTCTCCTGCGATAGCGCTCCGGGAAGGGGAGGATTTAGAAAATCCCTTGGGCTAACCAGCAGCTTTGCCATTAATCCCAAGAGACCCGGGAAAACATGTAATGTAACATTAACACTTGTAATTCTGTAAAAACAGGCGCTGACCCGACCTTGGCTGGAAGGACAGGGTAGCTCCTACCCACGGCACTGCCCGGGAAGGTGCAACTCCAGCCCTGGCTGCCTGCTCTTCCTCCAGCTGGAGATCCCCGTGCTCCTGCCACCCCTGACACTCATCTAGGCCAGGCACAACAGGGACACAGAGCCCCAGGCTGCCCATGGAGCTGCTCCACTCCTGGGATTACATCCCTGCATCCTCCAGGCAGATCTGCCCACCCATCCCGGGAAATCCTGGCTGCCTGATCCGCTGGGCTCCCACAGCCCAAACAGGTCAGGAAGGTGGGTACATGCCCACATCTGCCCAGGTAAATCAGGGCAGCCTGGCAAAGGGAAAGAACTGCTTCCCAAAGGAGAGGAGCAGCGAGTGAGCTCAGGGCTGGTCAAGTCTGGATGCTGCTGCTGGAGAGTAAACGTATCTGACAGGCAGCAGGCGGTGCCAGCCAAGGCTGGAGCGCCCGGGATTCCCCATCCAACAAATTAAAGTCAGCGATAGGCCAGAGGCTGACATGGCACTGCCTGGGGCCAGCGCTGCCCCGCGGGCAGTGGGGGTGAGTGAACCCTCCCTGTGCCTCTCTGCGGTGCAGAGAGCTGCTGAGCCCCACGGCGCTGCCCATCCCCATGGTCCTGCAGGTGAGTCCCACCCAGGCGCAGCCCCTGCCCGCCCCTCGCCCTGCCTGGGCACAAAGGCACACAGCTTCAGCCCAGTGGTGATCTGTGCCTTGCTCCTGCTCCCCACGCACAGCTGGATTTCTTCCAGAAAGACACAAGAAAGGACAGACATGGATTCTCCAGAGCCAGGTCTTCCTCGCAGCCCCTCTCCGTGGTGCTGAAGTCCAGGAGCACTCACCGAGTGCTGGTGGCACCGCTCCTGCAGCACCGTTGAGTGAAGCATCTAACGAAGATCTGGGGAGCACACAGAGCTCCAGTGCCACCTCCAGCCATTGAGGCCCACATCTGTCATTAGGAAGCTGCTTTCGTTGCCAGTGCAGTAACTGATAAGTTGCCTGGAGCAAAGAATCTGCTCCCTGTTTTGGTGAGGATGGCAGGTGAAATATTCAGAGACAAGGAGCCAAGAGCTTTCTTTGGAAATTGTCCTCTTGGGCCAGGCTGGAGACAGCTGGTGACATGGAAAAACCTGTGTTACATCCCTCTTTCTGTGGCTCATTAAAGGGCCTCTTCCAGCCTGGCACTGACACCAGCACTGCATTCCCATTTTAACACAGATGCCAGTTTGTAATCTTGCTGCCTGGCCTGGAACCACGCTCCTCTTCTCCGTGATTTGAAAGGAGAATAATGTTTTATACCAACTTCCCATTTTTGTTTCAAGGGTATTAAGAAATGAAACATTAATGGAATGTAGAAAATGAGCCGAGTGTTCAGCTACTATTCACCAAATTGTTCCTGTTCATCCCTGGGAAAGGAGGGAAAAATAGGAGCAAGAATAAAACTGTGCCTAGAAACATCCCATTTCTCCAATGCATGCATGGCTGACAGCCACTAAGCACAAATGAATAAATATTTTATGTGCTTTAATTTCCTCATCTACGAGCTGATGTTCTGAGCCTTTCTTTGCTTTATTTTGCTACTTCATAAATGTTAAAAACGTTTATCCTCTTATTCTTTCCAACAAAAGTAAGACTTTTTCCAGTCTCTGCTCCTGTTCCAGTTGCTTTCATCTCTTTATTAGCATAGCAAAACAGCACATCACCTGCAGGTTTTTCCCTCCAGTAATTTCTCCTTTCTATTTTTTCCCACCTTCCATCCTTCCTTCAGTCGCCTTATCATCACCTGCTCTCCCATCTCTATTATTCAGGAACCACGGTGTTTGCCGGTTTTTCTTTGTCCCAGCTGCTCATTGAACCCTACAGTCTATTGAGATGCAGCTTGGATTTCTCTTGTGTTTGTTTCATTTCCCTTTTTATTATTATTATCTCCTCTTCCTTACTCTGCCATCCCACACTGTTCCCCTCCCTGTTTCCCAGTTTCCTGTGTGCTGTAGCCAGGGATGCTGGGATGTCTCAAGGCTGCCATCCTCCTTCCCTTGGTATTTTCCATCTTGCATTAATCCTTCTTACAAAAAACCATCAGTTTCTGGAAAATTCCCACTTCTGCATTCCTTAAGAGCCCAAAGCTGCCACCCTCACCAGCATCTGGTTGGGGTCTGGACCAAATCCTGCTCTCCTGGAAGGGAGCTGCCATCCGCAGCATCCCACCCATCCTTCTGGAAAGACTTTTGAGCTGCCCCAGAAGCCTCAAAGAGCTCGCAGGCAGCTCTGTGATGATGCAGTGATGAAGCAAAAAAACTCCCTGCAATTAAAAGCTTAATCCCTCTGAAATGGAGCAGCCACAGGAAAAGGGGCAGGCAGGTGAGGATGGATGTCACTGCGCAGGAAAGCGATAATGGAGAACAGAGAAAGGTGAGCAAGATCAAAGATTAATCACAGGCAGAGTTCAATAGGAAGGTTTTAAGGTGAGGTAAGATAAGTGGAAGTGTCTCCTGAAATGGATAATTGTCAGGAATTTGGAGAATTACCAGTGCTGGTTGTGTGCTGGAGCGCCAGGGCTGCATTAGCCTTTCCTGGTGATTTGCTAAATTTATTCTTCTGTGATTCCTAACAAAATTCAAAGCTCATCAGCACCCGGTGGGTTATTTCCATTTATCTGCTTTAGAAGTGGTTTTAAAAAACCTCAGATACTTTTAATTAGCTTTAAATTCCTCTGTTCTTTCCCTCAACCTGTGATTACTGTTTAACCCAACTCTATCTATTGTCTTCCCTCCCTCCTCAGGGCAAAGAAATTCCTGTTTCCTTCAAACCACTGCTGCTGAAAGCCCTGCAGTTGGGAGTTGGGTTCTGGGAAGAGCCTTTGCTTTGTCTGTCATGACCAAAGCGGAGCTCACGACGTGAGATATCCTCGGCTCCTCCCCAAAGCGGAGCCTCTTCCCACAGCAGCCGAGGAGGCTATTTCGGGAGACCCTTCCCCGCTTTCTGGGTGGCTGGAGCTCTCACCAGGATGAGCAGCAGCACTTTGGCAGCACTCAGAGCTGCCTGCTGCGAGTTAACCCGATGCACTGCAAGCCGCAGAGGTGTCACCGGAGGCAGGGCTGCTCCTGCAGCCGGAGCAGTGCCCAGTGTGCTGGGCTGCTCCTGCCCACCGAGCCCCAGCGGGACCCCCAGCCCTTCCCACCACCTCAGGCTCCAGCCTGCTGGTTCACATGGATGACTCACTGGAAGTGAACCCACTCATTTTGACAGGATCTGGAATTTCAGGTCCCTCTGAGACCTCAACCTCGATCCCCCGCCCTAAAATGGGTAGTTTCTGGCACGCTGCAGAGGCACAGGAGCTCAGGGCACATCCCTCGGGATGTTCAGCAGCCCACCTGCCTCCCCGCACAAACACACTCCTATCCCTGCCCGGCGTGTGTGCCTGCGCTGGAAAACCATCGCGGTCTGCACGGGATTCAGATCAAAGCTGCCCAGCGGTGCCGATTACTGACTATTTTTAATTCCAGGAGTGGTGTGTGCCTGTGTGCCAACCTGCGAGCGCTGTCAGTTTGCAGGGAAGTCAAATCCGATTAGTACGGAAAATATGCAGGGAGGGTAACATGGTGTGAACTGACATAACACGTGTTGGTTAAGGTGCTATCCTGGGCTTGTCTGTTTTCTGGATGTTATAAATCCCACAGCAGCAGAGAGAGACACACATCCGAGGGTGATTATTCGCCATAAGCCCTTCAGCTTGAAACACATTTGCGAGGAGAGTCCTAGATAGGAAGCTTCCCTACAAACCAATGTGCCTTTTCATGGGTGGGGTTTGCACCCTCTCCCTCCTGTGGGAGCAGGTAAAACTGTGCCAGCTCCACTGAGGATCCCACAGGGAGACTTCCTGCACACCCACACCGGGATCAAGTCCCTCTCCATCCCCGGGGACCTGGGGTGACACCGGGTGCTGACACCCACGGTGCCAGTCCAGGAGCAGGGCATGGCCACACAGAGGTAGAATAAACAGAGATGAGGGCAAAGGGTTCACCCTGATGTTTAAAAGCCATGGAAGAGAGGCAGGGAAAAGGCACGGAGCCAGCAGCAGCTGCCAGGAGACCCAGCACGGAGCCTCAGCAGGCTGCGCGGAGATCTGCCTATGGAGGCACCTCGGAGCCCTGCGGCCCCACTGCTCACACAGCCAGGCCAATTAATGATCCCAATCAATAATCCTGACCCAGAAATTTCAGACAGGAGCTACAATCAGAGCAAGGTCTCCCCAGAGGCAGCCCCGCAGGCAGGATCTTGCTGCATGTGAGGGGCGAGACTCACTCTCAGCCAATTTTCCTGGGTCCTGCCCTGGACCGTGGGCTGCAGGATCAGCAGTTTAAAGAGCTCTCCCAGCTCCTCTGGGGTAAGTCACATCACTGACATGTTTGATAATCACCGGTAATTACCCCTGCATCGCACTGGGCAGCTGGAGGTGGCACATGCACGCTGAGCCTCCCTGAACTGGAAAGCACAGCCGGTTCTCCGGGATACACTTTTAAACACTGATGGTAACTGGAGGAGACGAGCGATGCTGGGCTCAGCACAGCAGGGAGCAGCACCCTCCCCCTCCAAAGGGCCTCGGGTGCTGCTGTCAGAGCATTAACAGCGACAGCAGCGCAATTTGCGACCCCAGAACAAATGATACCTGCTAATGCAGAGGCATCTCACTTCCCCTCTGAGTAATTACCTTCCTGATGCTCAGAAAAGGCTGCGGATGACATGTTTATCCAGGAGAGCAAACAGCCACAGCCACAGCCACAGCCACAGCCACAGCCACAGCCACAGCCACAGCCACAGCCAGCTCCAGAGCTTGCCAGACAGAGCCCAGCTTTCACCTGGGGGGTTTAAAGCCTGAGTGTTGATCCCCAAAGTGGGAAAACCTGGTGCCATCAGGTGTGTTTCACTACACCCCCAGATGCTGGTGTGAACTCAGGTGGAGTTGCCAAACCTGGGATGAGCCACACGGGGAGAATAGTTGCAATGGGAAATGGTAGATGCACTTAGTGTTGGAGGGTTTAGGGGTGAATACAATAAAATCCATCTTTCGGTGTGGAAAAAGAGTGGTAAAATGTAAAAATGAGAGGTCTGTAAAAAAAAAAAAACAGCTAAGGAAGCTGCTACAGGGAAAGGGAAGGGGGCAGGTGGCTGAGGCCAGGGTGAGGGCATGGGATGAGCCGTGCTGTGGTTTTGAGAGACCTCCTCAGCAGCTGCGTGAGGGCATTTCTGTCCACCGAGTATGTGCTCTGCTTTGAAAATTTAAAATCTTTTCAACATGAGAGAAGCACTCCTTCCTCAGAGAAGGCTTTTATTGACCCGGCAGATCCAAAGCAGAACGCGTTATAATGTCAGAAGTAGTTTCATCCTCACGGTCAGTCCCTCGGCGGGGCTGGGGCTCTGTCCATGTCCCGCACAGCCGCTCTCACTCCCGGGACCTGCTGCATCCTTGGAGATGCTCCACACCACGGAGGTGTGGGGGACCAGGGCTGAGGGTGGGCACTCTGTGAGGAGCAGCCAGGAGAGAAGGGGTTAAGTGTCTCCCTCCCTGTGACCACACCTGGGAGGAATTTGTTCCTTCTGAAAGGTTGAGGACAGGGAGGGAGATCTTCAAAGTTTCTCCACAAGCCACTGAAGCTGAATTTTAATGGGGAAGAAAACAAAAAATATGAAAGTGAACAGAACAAACAAGAATAAATTATTTATGAGGATGAAAGTGAAGAAAGGGAAGTTAAGCGAAACAAAGGGAACCACGCATTTCCCACAGCTGAGGTAGCATGATCAAAGCTCTCACGAAACCAAAGCCGATCGCTCGCACCCGCCGCGGCGATAACACCGCGGCTTTGATAGAGCGCTGTGAGCGGCACGGCACAGCCAGGCACCCCAGCCCGGCACCGTGTGCTCCCCTGGAGCGTGGAGTGCCTCTCTCCCACATGTACCCACCCAGGGGACACCTGTGACCTCCAGGGAATGGACTGGAGCAGAGGAAGGGACCTTAAAACTCATCTTGTTCCACCCCTGCTGCCGTGGGCAGGGACAACTTCCACAGGCCAGGCTCCTCCAAGCCCTGTCCAGCGTGGGGCTGGAGAGGGTTGTGCCTCCCTCTCACTTCACTGCTCAAATAATCTCCCTCTTTTGGGTAAATCAAAGACAAACTACGGTGCACCCAGGCAAGCATCTTCTCCTTAAATATTTCACAGCCGTTAACCTCTCTCCACACTCATCGTCGTCTACCAGGTAATTTAAATGGCTTTGCCTAAGCAGAATTTTTCGGAGATCAATTATTTACTTCCAGCAGAAGGGTCTGGTTTCAGGCTTGTTTACGATGCAGCTGTTGCTACCGCTGGTTCCTCAGCCTTGTTTATCCCTAAGCAGATAAAAGCTGGCTGATTGGAGATAAAGTTCTTGATTTTCCCAAAGTGCCTGATGGATCTTGTTGGCCACACTTGGAAATTGGGATGCAATTCCTTCATTACGCTGTTGTCTTCCCTCAATTGCCGTTCTGCAAATAAGCAACAGGACAGTGGAATATGCGAGCGGTGGGAGAGCTGGTGTGGAGACGGGAAAATCCACTTTGATGTCTCATCCTGAGGAGCAGCAGCCGTGGATGAAGGAGGGCATGCTCCTCTTCCCTGGGGAAGCCCAGTGTTCCCAGCTGGGAATCTCCCTGCCCTGGAGTTGCCTCCACTTTTGCTGCCACAAAGGCAAGCGGAGAACGTGGAAAGTCTGCCTGCGAGGGAGGGTGAAGTGTGAACGGATCTTTCACTCTTTCCATGAATAATGTAACTACCAAGCAAGGCCAGCGTGGGGAGGGTGAACGTGCATCGACACCAGGGAACAGCGCAGGGTTTGAGAAGGGGGCTGGAGGCACGGGAGAGGCGGTGGCTGCTCCGCTCCCGGGCTTGCTGTGCTGCAAACAAGCCGTATTTGACCATATAAATGGTCTTATTCAAAGCGGAGAATTAAGGTAATAACAGTTCTCCAGGAAGGAAAAGGAATTCAATTTCAAAGCCAAATTAAACAAAGCTTCCAATTAGAGCAGATAATGTTTGCAGTGAGCTGAATGGCCTTTCTTCCAGCTCAGCCTGAGTTTAATTTTTCTAATCGGCTCTATTTTGCACCTCGGTTACTTCAAGGTGGCCAATTTCTTAGGAATTGGCAGATATTGACTGAGGATGCTGGGCTCAGTATTGGGGTTTTTTTCCTCCAGCACTGAAGTCTTTGATCGCTCGCACACCACTGGCACCCAGCTGGGCTTCCAACACCAGCCTCCAGCTGAGATCCCAATGCTGGCACCCAGCTGGGCTTCCAACACCAAACCCTGGCTGGGATCCCAACACCATCCCCCACCTGGGATCCCAACACCAGCCCCCACCTGGGATCCCAACACCAGCCCCCAACCTGGGATCCCAATGCTGGCACCCAGCTGGGCTTCCAACACCAAACCCTGGCTGGGATCCCAACACCATCCCCCACCTGGGATCCCAACACCAGCCCCCACCTGGGATCCCAACACCAGCCCCCAACCTGGGATCCCAATGCTGGCACCCAGCTGGGATCTCAACACCAAACCCTGGCTGGGATCCCAACACCATCCCCCAGCTGGGATCCCAACACCATTCCCTAGCTGGGATCCCAATGCTGGCACCCAGCTGGCCTTCCAACACCAGCCCCCCGCTGGGCTTCCAACACCAAACCATGGCTGGGATCCCAATGCCAGCACGGCCCCAATCCCTGTGGCACAGCCCCGGTCCCTGTGGCACAGCCCTGATCCTTGTGGCACATCCCCGATCCCTGTGACACAGCCCTGGTCCCTGTGGCACAGCCCCGATCCCTGTGACACAGCCCTGGTTCCTGTGGCACATCTCTGGTCCCAGTGACACAGCCCCGATCCCTGTGGCACAGCCCCGATCCCTGTAGCACAGCCCCGATCCCTGTAGCACAGCCCTGATCCCGGTGACACAGCCCCAATCCCTGTGACACAGCCCCGATCCCTGTGGCACAGCCCCAATCCCTGTGGCATATCCCTGGTCCCTGTGGCACAGCCCTGATCCCTGTGGCACAGTCCCGATCCCTGTGGCACAGCCCCAGTCCCAGTGACACATCCCTGGTCCCAGTGACACATCCCCGATCCCTGTGGCACAGCCCCGATCCCGGTGACACAGCCCCAGTCCCAGTGACACAGCCCCAATCCCTGTGGCACAGCCCCAGTCCCTGTGACACATCCCTGGTCCCAGTGACACATCCCTGGTCCCGGTGACACAGCCCCAGTCCCTGTGGCACAGCCCCAATCCCTGTGGCACAGCCCTGGTCCCAGTGACAGAGCCCTGGTCCCGGTGACACAGCCCCAATCCCTGTGGCACAGCACAGCAGCTCCTTGCACAGGGCAGCTTTTCCCCGTGCCGTGGGTCCCAGGGCTGCAGCTGCCCATGCTCCTCCAGTCCACGTGTACAAGGCCCAGATTTGTGTTATTACAAGTGGCCCAAAGAGCTTATTGGGTCCATGTAGATGAAAATATTGATTTTGTGCTTTCAGGAAAAAGCCCAATTAAGAAGATCTAATGGAAAAGCGACCCTTTATCCCCGCTTTGTCTTATCTATCAGGAGCCAATATTCCACCGTTTCAATGAAGGAGAAAATCTGATCATTTTTCCTCTATTTCCCTCTTGCTGCTTGTGGCAAGAAAGACTTGCTGAGCGTGAAGGAATTCACCCCAAGGACAGCTGACCTGCTGACGGCTGTGCTGGGCTCCCAGGGAAGCTGCTGCCTGGGAAACACAGGTGGGATGGGGAAAAGCAGCCCCAGTACCACAGGGCAGCCCCAGATACCCCACAACCATTCCCCCCTTCCACACAAGCCAAAGTGTAACAGCAAAGAGTCGCCAGCCTCGTCCGCTGATCCCTGACTCGTTTTCTCATTGATTTCTCTCCGGACTACACGACAGAGATGCCACTTCCCAGTAAAGAAGGGCTCTCCTGAGAGCTCATCCGCGCTCCTGACGTGACACACACAGAGCCTCCCGCTCCGGCCGTGCCGGGGGAAGCTGTCACGGGAGCGGGGCAGAGCAGACAACATGATCGCCTTAATACGCGTCTTTAAGCAACTCCGCTCGCTGGGGAATGGCGTGGGGCTGACAGCAGAAAGGATGATCAGCTGCACCGGCTCTCCCACTCCTGCCAGTGGGAACCTGTGGCCAGGAACCTCGTCACAAATCCAACCATCTTGCAGGGTTCCTGTTTGTCAGCTTCCAAATCTCCCTGTGTTAAACCAGCACTGTAGGGGCCATCCCAGGCTCTCCTGGTGCGAAGCTCTGCCCAGCACAGCTTCTCTGAGGAGCAGTTTGGGGGGTTTGATGGATCCAAGGCTCTTCTCCCTGCTTCTGCTGCCTTGGGAAAGACCTGATGGAGCAATGCCAGGAGGAGGGCAGGTTCCAGGGCCGCCTCCCTGCCCCTTGATTAGGAGGAGGGCGGCTCGAGGCTGCAGTCCCAGAACCCGTTCTCAGCCCTCGGACTGCAGCGCTTAAACCTTCCAGGGCCAATCTCTTCACTGGTTAATTATGTTGGAGGATTACACTTATTAAAACTTCCCACTTTGGCAGCTCATCTGAGATGAAATCCTCCGGCTTTGCAAAAATAATTCGCATCGGATCTGCTGCCTCATATTCCGAGCTCGCTTGTTAACAGCGAGCTGGGAGGGTGCCAGCAGCCGTCATCCCGGACTCTCTGGGAAACGGATGATTTCCTGAGAATAAGCTGGTTTAATTTCTCCTGAATTGCTAAAGCACACACGCTCTGGGATTTTCAGGCCACCTTCAGCGGAGGCAAGGGAAGGTTTGTTTTCCGGATGGATCTGCCTCCCGTGGGAGCGGCAGCAGCAGGAGCTGTGTGAGGGGAGGCACTGTCCTGTCCTGCTGCCCACTCCAGGGGCATCTCCTCCTCCAGGCAGGAGCCCTCCCAGCAGGGTGGCCGCAGTGTGTGTGGCATTGCCCTCTCCTGGGAGGAAACAGAACTCCGTGCAGGAATCACCCACAAGTAAAGAGTGACAGCAAGTGCCAGGAATAGCCCAGCTCCCGGCGACACTGGCTCACTCCTTTTCCCCTCTTGGTCAGATGGCCATGGCTGGCACATGGATTGACTTCTGCCTGTGGATTCTGCCAACCACGGAGCAGTGATAACGTGGGTCCCAACAGGAGCAGGACCTGAGTGGCCCCAGCTCCTCATGCAGCTCACAAGCCACACTCTGTGCTTGCCCAGAGGTCAGATTCCTAGAGGGATTTGCCTGGGATGCCAGCAGGGAGCCAGGCTCCAGCCTGCAGCTGCCGGACCACCTGCCCACCTTCCACATCCCTCCTCTTTTTTTTTTTTTTGTTGTTTTTGCCAGGTCTTTTGCAATCCCAGCGCTGGCACTGGTTCTTTGGAGCGCGGGTCTGTACGGATGGCGCGGCTGAGCAGCTGCACGGCGCATCCCAGCAAAGCGCTCTCCCCCAGGCTTCCCAGAGGCAGAGCTCTGCGAGCCCCGTGCCAGGCATCTGCTGCAGCGCGTCACCCGCCGGGACGGTGCGGGAGCCGTGCCGGGAGAGGCGCCGGCACCTGGAGCAGCAGCTGCCGATGCCTCCAGACGAGGCATCCCATGGACAGGAGGATCTGCTCGGCTTTGCTTCCAAGGGATGGCACGGAGCCGGCTCCGAGCTGCCGTGCAGGAGGCAAAGCTTCTCCTGCTGCGTGTGGGGCGAGGGCAGGCACCAAAGGGCTCGGCCCCGCGTTTATGCTGAGCTCTCTCCCTTCCCGGGTGAGTTTCCCGGCACGTTCAGAGCCGCTGCCTGAACCCACTGTTGTTCCAGCGAAGCCGCCCTCGCACGGCTCCTCCGCCAGGGAAAGTGATTTGCAATTAGTTCAAACGCAGGTTTATCTCCTCCCCGCACAAAGGGGGCTCGCGCAGGGCTTTGAAATAAATATTGGAGAGAATAACCAGAGGCTGATAGAACAGAGCCGTCTACTCCGTATTTTACCTCTTTCAGGAGGAGAGTGTGAAATATGTTTATAGTCCCACTCCCAGCCATCCCTGGGAGCGGCTCCGTTGGGCCAATGGAGCTGATGAGCAGAGGGGATAAATCACACTTTCCCACCGCAGTCAATAAAGCTCCATCTCGGGCTGCTTAAAGCCAAACGGGGGATGGAGCCCGGCTTAAATCCAATCTGGGTCCGGCGGCTGGGAGAGCTGAAGGGATGTGAGCTGTATTGATTCTCAGGCCTTGCACTGGAAACACTGGGAGCCTCAGAAAGACAAATGTCTGTTGGGAGCAGATTTGGAAAGTGGAGGCCTGAAAACAATAAATATGCCTCATAAAAAAGGTTAAATGCGTTAGTCACGTCTGCGTGAGGCAAACCAGGTTAGAGCCCGCTCGGAGGGGATGGCTGGCAGAGCAGAGCACGGCTGGAATATGGAAATTCCTGCTAAGAGGCGGTGATGGATAGACCTGAAAGTGAAATGGAAGAAATTGGTGAAATATAGAGCTCACAAAGTCCTCAGGAGCAGTTTAGTTCCCAGGTGTGAAAGTTTTCAAAATGCAGTTTTCAAAATTTTTCAGGCATGGCTGGTGCCGAGGCCTGGGATGAGATGGGAAAAAACAGCCCCAGTACTCAGGAGTGTGGGATGAGATGAGATGAGATGAGATGAGATGAGATGAGATGAGATGAGATGAGATGAGATGTGACATATGAGATGCTCCTCATGTGCTGGAACAGGGGCAAGAACAAAACATGGTGGCCTGGTGGCCTTGGGGTCAAGGTGTGACTCGCTGTGGCAGTGCAGGCAGCGCGTTCTGCCTGTCACACGTCACTGCTGTGAGATGAAGTTGTTTGGATGTCCTGAGGTCTCTCCTGTGCTCCATCATCCTCTCCTCCTCTGAAATGCTAATGGCATTAACATATTTATCATTAACAAATCTTTAAAGACTCAGAACTGGATCAAACTGCTGAGTCGTAACACCTCATTTATAATTTTTGTCCCCGAGGATGCCTTTGGATTATAAATACACTGCCTGTTCCTGAAAGCACATGGCACTTCAGGAGCCTGGTCCAGGCTCTCAGAAACACAGCGATGGCTTTGGGGGGAGCTTGGAGTTCCCCAAGTAGAGCAGCAAAGCCCAGTGCTGTGGTGGGATGAGGCTTCAGGCTGTGATGGACGAGTGACATGCTGGAATTAGGAAGCAGGTAGGAATGAGAACAATTCAGCACAGTCATCCCTGATGAGCTGGTGGCACAAGAGGTCTGGGATTTCCCCTTGTTTGGGGTTTGAAGAGCAGCAACAGACTCCTCCCAGGGCTCGAGGGCGGTCAGGCAGCGGCAGTGATGCTCTTGGGATCACTGGGGTGGGGCTGCTTCCATCACCCACCTCATGGGAGGAGGATTCCCTCCTACCAGCAGCCTATCCCGGTGGGAATGCTGCTGGAGAGCGGCAGCAGCACCGCAGCATCGCCTCCTCTTCCTCCTCTCAGGACGCAGCGGGGTCACAGGGCCGTGGGTGGGTTACAGCTCTCGGGAAGGGTTATCAGGATGATCATCACTGCTCAGAATCATTGAGACAATGAGGAATAAACACTGGATCTATTTATAGAAGTTACAGGGAAATCTCACTCGAGCCACAAACCCCCCTAATTGCGAATCTGCACAGATGTTTCCTTTGAATTTGAAAAGTGATTAATAAATAAATGAGAGTAATGCTTGTTTTGGCTGAAATAGAGTGATAAATAATGTCTGCAGCTCTTCGTTACCAAAACATCCCCAGCGCCGGGTGAGGGATCTGACCCGGGGCAGACAGCAAGAGCTGACAAGAGGGAGACAATTAGCACCAGGCTCAAGCCAGGAATAAACTCAGTGCCACTGTGGGCGTGCAGGAGTCCCTTGGGCCCCAGGGCACAGGCAGGACACGGCTCCTGCATCCTGGCACCCCACGGCATCGCTCTGCCTCCGACTCCCACACCACAGGAACCTCCCCTGCACCCCCCTCCCTTGATCCCCCTTCTTCAAACCCCTGGCAAAACCAACGTGTTTACTGCGCCGCTCGTGCTGGGTTTTTTTAATTCATGCATAATTCAGGCTATATCTATAATTCCTGGGTAAACACAGACATAACTTTTCTGTTGACTATTCCTTGACCCACTTACTGTACAAACACGCCTCGGAATGGAGCAGCACTGGAAAGGAGAGGCCTTCAGAGGCGTCAAGGGCTCCCAGGGGGCCGGGAGAGCGTGGCCATGCAGTGCCAGTGCCGTGCTGCGTCGGTGCCCCGAATCTGCCCGCGGTGCCACTCTGTCCCTGCCAAAGCCGAGGCATTCCCAGTGCTGAGGGAGTGACCAGCCAGCTCGGCAGCTTGAGAAACTGCTGTCAAATCCCTTCAGGTTCCCACTGAAATCGGAGCTTTTGTATTAATTTGTATTGTGATGAAAGCGTGTACCGGCACCGTATCGTAAACACAAACAGGGCAATCTTATAAAAATTTCATCTTTATCTATTTTGGGGAGAAATAGCCGTGTCTGCCTAATTGAAGCATCTGTCATTCTGACATTAAATAGTGCATCCATGGCTCTTTTATTATATTTCCTTGCATTTCCCATGCACTGTTAAATTGAAATAACACCGGTGGCTCGGAGATAAAGGGAGATAATAGGTATTTTATAATGAGCAAAAAGGAGGATTCATCTTCAGTCAAAGCCCAGAATTGCTTTGGTTGTTTTTTTTTTTTTTTTTGTCATTGTTATTTTTTTTTGGATGTTGTTATTTTTGTTTGGTGGTGTTATTTTGCCACCCTAAAGAGGGGATTCTGCCACTCATCTTCCCCAGTGCAAGGAGGAGCATTTATCCACATAAGGGATGCAAGCACCAGCAGCTGCTCATCAGCATCTGAAGTGACACCGTTTTGACTGTGCCACGCCTTGTTTTGGCAAGCTGGGGTTTAAAAGAGAGAATTTGTGCACAAAATTAAGTTTAGTGAGAACTACTCCTGTCGGGGAGGAGCTGGGGCAAATCAATTCGGCCTCGGCTTTGCATGGAATAAGCAAAAGTGGATCCAAAGACCCACACTCCTCCTGCTCTGCTCTCTGCACCAGCACTTGTCACCTCCCTGCTGGGACAGGACTGCCCCAAGGACAGGGACACCCGGGCCAGACCTCCCCAGCTGCAGCTTCCCCCCGACGCAAAACGAGCCCCAGAAAATCGAACCGTGCTGTGCTTTCCCCGTGTGGATTCTGTAATTAAATCCCGTGCAAAACGAAGCAATTACCACAAAAAGGCACGGTGTGAGGAGAGATAATTATCAGCGTGGAGGCTCCCCAGGTAGCTGGCACAGAGGCTGTGGCAGCCGCTCGCCCTGCCTGGTACCCACCCACAGGGATGCTCCTGCTGCCACAGAGGGGTGGCCTGGCCCGGTCACCTCGCTGGCTTTGGGTGGCCCCCACTTCCAGAGCTTCCTCTGGACCCCTGTGGCTCCAGCTGGGCTCACCAGGGGGCACAGGGAACCGTGGGGAAGGAAACCTTGGGGAGGGGAAGGAATAGCCCCTGCTCGGAGTAAAAGCACAGATATCTAATTGAGATTTCCTCGAAACCCACTGGAAATAATTAAAATTGACTTCTAATACTTTACAAACTAATTAGGAGTATCGGACTGGATAACTACATTGAAGTATAAGTGGCATTTAATTGGGATAAACTGAATCATAATTGGAAATAAATGCAGCCCAAAACAATAAACAGCCTGGTAGGAGAGGTTATGGGCAGCTTGTTTCAGTGCAGGGAATGTGGTGCTGGCTCAGAGGCTGTCCAAGGCACTGGGACATCTCTCATGGAGTCACAGAATCTCCTGAGGTGGAAGAGCACCACAGTTTTACTCCTGGCCCTGCACAGACATCCCAACAACCCCACCCTGTGCATCCCTGGGAGCGGTGTCCAAACGCTCCTGGAGCTCTGTGGGGCTATGCCCATTCCCTGGGGAGCCTGGGCCATGCCCCAGCACTCTCTGGGGGAAGAACCTTGCCCAAAATCCAACCTAAACTCCTCTGACACAGCTCCAGGGTCCTGTCGCTGTCACAGGGAGCAGAGGTTGGAGCTGCAGACCCTGGTGAGGTCTGACCTCAGTCTCCTCCAGCTGAGCACACCAAGTGCCCTCAGCCGCTCCTCGTGTGGCCCCTCCTGATCCTTCCCCGTCTCCATAGCCTCCTTTGGACATTCCCTAACGTGATCTGTGCCGACATCTCTCCTGGCACATCCCTGAGCAGAACACAGAGCCAGGGACCCTCACCCCAGAGGCACCGGGTGCAATCGCATCCATCACAACAACCCCAGAGATGCTGATCCCTCCCCAGCAGCCCCAGACTCCATTTCCGGAGCCTGACGTGTGTGAGCAGCCCCCAGCCCGTGCCTGCTGGGTTATTTATCTGAGCTTTAATAACACCACCCTTTCAGTGGTATCAAACAGCCGCGGCTGCCTCGCGTTTCTCATTCCCCTCAATGAGCTGGGAACAAATGAAGTGGGTGCAGAGCTGCCGGCCCTTTGTTCTCCCTCATCTGCTCCACTCATTACTTTGAGGAGCCCTATTTTCCTCTTCTTTACAGCTTTCTTCTCTCGAACAATGGGCTCTGAATGTTATTCAAGTAACTCTTTTATCATTCACTTCTGCGGAGATCTTTAAGTTCTCCACCTGAACAGTTGGTATTTCTATTTATGAAAACTTTCTTGC
Source organism: Aleadryas rufinucha (assembly GCA_013397815.1). Classification (NCBI taxonomy): domain Eukaryota; kingdom Metazoa; phylum Chordata; class Aves; order Passeriformes; genus Aleadryas; species Aleadryas rufinucha. Next base: position 41,964 of record VZTH01004401.1, on the reverse strand, counting down.
TGACTGCCGAAATTGGGATTTTACTCTTGAAACGACTGGTTAGCTCAATTATGGCCCATTTCGTTCCCCCCATTTAGGTTTAATAGCTACAATTTATAAACGCCAGCCTTCCCTCTTGTTCCCTCATCCCCCACACACCGTCAGCAAAGCCAGGAGCCTTCTGATCTCCCTCCGATGAGGATCCGAGGTGGCCAGGCCATTTTTTTGTACATTTTTTACCCTACTGAAAGAAAACACAAAACAAATTGAGAAAACCCTCAATGCATTTCCTCCTTTTTCATCATTTTCCCAGCAGCAGACCTCACAAAGTGCTTTATGGGATTCAGGAAAGCCCTCACCAGGCTGGGAGCCCCCGGTTCCCCGGTAATACAGAGGATGCTCCTTTTCACACGGTTGTTTGTTCTTCCAAGCCTGACGCAAAATATTAAAAAGCTGAATGGCTTTTTCTCCTCTCATTCACCTCGACAGCTCCTCTGAAGATCGTTCTGCTTCTTGCTGGTTCCTGGAAGCTTTCCCTCACTGGTAATTGCTGTTTGCACTTGTGGCTGGACAGCGCCCGAGTACAAAACCTCCTGCCCTGCTTTTGGGATATCAGATTTTGGGATATCAGCTTTTGGGGCACCAGATTTTGGGATATCAGCTTTTTACAGGCCGTGCTGATGGCAGGTGGATTTTGCTCTGAGTGGCAGTGATGGCGAGTGCTGGGTGCCCTGCGTGCCCGGGGTGGCAGTGGTGGCACGTGCTGGGTGCCACAGGTGCCTTGGGTGGCATTTTCAGAGGCTGGTGGGTGCTCTGGGAGCCCTGGGTGGTGGTGACAGGGGGTACAGGGTGTTCTACATGCCCTGACTGGCAGTGGCAGTGGTGGTGGCGGTGGTGGTGGCAGTGCTTGGTGGCAGGGCTGGGTTTGCCCAGAGAAGGGGCACGTGGAGCCATGGCTGGAGTCCTTCACAGCATTCCCATCTCGGGGCTCCTGGAGCACCAAGAGAAGCTCCAGGGCTGCTCACACTGGCTCGTGGACCAGCCCAGCTCCTCAGCTGGAAATAATGTTCCAGTTAACTCCAGCCCATCTGTTATCCCCCTCCTTTGCTAACAGAGCTCGGGTTCTTTATGGTTTATTAATATTTATTTAGTCTGTTTGAAACCTAAGCCTGTTGCGGGAGACCTGGGATACGTCTACAAAGATTTAATCTCCCAGCTCAGGTGCTGCTGCAGCATCAGAGGGCAAACGGGGTGTGGCAAGGGGATTCCCCTCGGAGGTGGTGGCTGGTGCTGAAACCCAAGTCCGTGGGAGCTGCTCCTGCTCCGAGGTCACACACCCCACCTGTCCCCAGCATCTTCTCAGTGCAGGTCTGCCTCCCCCCATCCATGCCCTTCCATTTTTAGGCATCTATTCTGGATAAAACCGCAGGGACAGCAGGGTGCTTGTGCCAGGACACAGAGGGAGCAGTGTGTGGCACGGTGATGAGACCCTGACCCAGAGCAGAGCGAGCCCTGTCCACCCACAGCATCAGGCTCTTTTAGAAAGAGCCTTTCAGTGCCCTGGAAGAGTCAGGGATGGGAAAGGAGATTAATAAAGCAGCTTTTCCATGAGTTTGATAAGCACTAACACTGCAAGCTCGCGGTGAGCGGCGCAGACGTCGGCTATAACGAGCCGAGCAGCCTCTCAGGAGGCTACAGGAAATCAAGTTTAACATCAATTTTTAACTCTTGCTCTGCATTATTTAATAAGTGGTTTGAAACCTGCCTGGCATCACGAGAGGTTGGAGCTCGTTCCTGCGCTGGAAGGAGGAAGAAAAAAAATATTTTGTTTTGCAATTAGAGGAGCGTCCCCTCGGCCGCGGAGGCGGCATCGATCGGCTCGGCCGCCCGGGGTTTATAAAGAGCCCCCGGCAAAGCTTTTCTGCTCCTTTAATGAGATCGAGCCAAGGTGGGAGACGCAGGAGCTAATCTGATCCAGGGCACCTTGTGCCTGTGCCCTTGGCTGGTGCACACACCTGGAGAGGTTTGGAATGGCTGGAAAACGAGTGTCCTGTCCGGTTTGGTGACCGGTGAACAGGAGCAGCTCTTGCTCTGTGCTTCCCCTTCCCGTGCACTGGGACTAATCACGCATCCTCCTTAATGTTCTTCTGCCAAGCTGTTACGACATCACCCAAAACTGCTCTCTGAATCCTCACGCTGGGGTGTTTTATCTGTATTTTCCCTGCAGGGTGGCTCTTTCCAGGAAGGAATGCCCGGCTTTTTGCTGGCAGCAGCTCATCATTGCCAAAACCCCACGTGGAGAGGGCAGCAGTTCACAAAGCTGCTGAGCTGACCCCAAAATAGGGTGTTTTTGGCAATGTGGCATCTTCCTGCTGGATCAGACCAGGGATGGTGAGAGGAATCACCTGCAGCACCACTGCTGTCCCCAGGAAGGTGGGGTGTCCCTGCCTCCCCGTCACCAGGCAGGACACAGGCTCCTCTCTAGCTCCTGCACGTGAAGGGTTTGACTTTTCAAAGATTTCCAGGTATTTCCCAGCTGGAATAAAACTTACTTTTAACGTTTTATGGAGGCATCAAGCCATTCATGCTTTTCTAGCCCTGTTTTCAGGGGAGCTTTATTAGGTTGGTCCATGGATTTTTCAATTAAAATAATTGGTGTTTTACACCATGGGAGTCAATACAAATGTAAACACAAGCCAGAACAGCAGCGGCAGAGATGCATGTCCTGGGTTTGGCTCCCTGGGTGGGCTGGTCTCGGGTCCTCTAAGGAGTGAAAGAGGAGTGTCAGATGGGATTGACCAGCTCTCCATGGATCTTTACCACCAAAGCCCACCCTGTGCTGATCCTGGAGTTCCCCTGTCCCTGCTGGGAGCTGTGAGGTGTGCCAGGACCCATCCTGGTGGCAGGAGATGCTCTGAGCAGAGAGGACAGGGATGGGCACAGCAACCACTCTCGGGCTGGGAGGGCTGAGCAGCTCTTCCATCCTCAGGGAGGAGCTGGAAAATAGATTCCAGCAGCTTCTGGAAGCACAATTCCAGTCGGAATGTCACACCAGGACATGGCATTCACAGGTACTGGTGCATCCCTCCCTACCTGGGCTAGTGAACACACACTGGGCTCTCTGGCAGAGGGGGAGGGAGGCTCTATATGCTATTCCATACTTCCTCCTCCATTTAGATGGATTAATTGACCTTTAAAAATGTGCCCAGAAAATAAATGACCTAATAAAATGAATTATCCTCTTCCACAGTGCTCGAAATCCACTGTAACTTGAGAGGAGACTAATGAAACATTGAAAGCATTGAAGAAACGACTAATGAAAGAAATAACCCTAATAAAGAATAATTGATTAGTCATTTGAAAGCACTGCAAAGCAGGGGGTGAGGGCTCAGCTGAGCCACAGGCCCAGGGCGGTGTGGGCTGGCTGGGAGACCCATTTTTCCCCCATTTCTGCTCCTCTGATGGCAGATGGGAAGGTGGGAGCTGCTGCTGAGGCCCGTGTGCAACCTGAATGCCACCAGTGTGTGCTCATTTCAAATTATCCTTGCTTGCAAAAAATTAAGGGTTAAAGAAAAGCTGGATGAGACTTCTGGAACTGCTGCCACTTCTTTAATCGTAGTTTCCAAGAATTTAGCAAATTGAGCCCAGAAGAGGGAAGCTGGCACTGCTGCCACAGCCTCCTTGGGCTGGAGGGACTCTGTGCTCGGTTTTTGGCACCACAGAGCCCTTATCTCACTGAGCTAAACCCGTGCCTTAATTTTTACGAGCTCCTCGGCGAGGCTGGTGGAGCAGAACGAGAGCAGTATATCCCGGTTCAGCGAGGGGATATTGTTCCCTGGGTGGGAAATAAAGGTGGAAGTGTCTGCAGTGAATTTACAGCTGGCGATAAGCAGGGTTTCACCAACAGTCCCCCGACAAGTTCTGTTTATTGCCAGCCTCTCACTGCCCGGAGCTGCGTCCAGGACAGAACAATTCAGTGACGCCGCAATTGTCTCCCATCGACCCGCCCCGTGCTGCCTGGGAATGCTCCTGCTGCTCCCTCCAGCCTCGCTGGCAAAAGATGCTCATCCCAAAGCTCATCCCTCTGGAGCAGTAACAGGATGAGGGAGCCTCTCCTTAATGTCATCTCTCGTTCTTGATAACCCAGCTGAGCCAGGGGATGAGGAGCATCTCCGCTGTCCTGACTCCCGCGGTGCTGGAGCTCCCTGCGGGTGACACCTGACACCGCGTTCTCCTTGCACAGGATATTCCAGAACTGTGGGAGGGACGAGTTGGGGAGGGGGCTGCAGACTCTGGCTCGGGCTGNAGACCAAGAAAAGGCATCACAACAGCCCCGTTGGTCCTGGCAGAGCCACCCCTGCAACGCTCGCAGGGGCAGAGCACTCGGTGTTACCGGCACGGGCTGCCAAAGCACGGATGCGTATTTACATATTTTTTTTAAGCAGTCATTAGAAATTCTGCGAAAGAAGGTCCTGATGAAGCGCTCATTAATAATCCCCCGGCCCGCAGGCTGGCGATGCAGTTGTTTGCACAAGCAGCCATGTTCCACCATCCCAATAGGATGTTCTCCCGCGACGGTGCCATCCATAACTCTGTATTAAAAGTGTCACACGCAGCGTGCTCTCGTTCCTCAGACCTGCGCCTTCTGTTTGTTTATTTGTTCTTCCAGCACAAAACAATTCAACCTCCACAGTTATTTTAAGCAAATCAGGTTTCTCTCAGTGTTTCATTTCCCTTTTAAAATATGTCCTTGCGGGAGCTGCGGGAGGTGCGGGCGTTTCCAGCAAATCCATCCATCCTGGTTGAACCGTTCCTGCAAGGGTGTTATTAACACTGGCAGCCAGAGATGGGCTCCACAGGATGCCAGCCCGCTCTCCCACAAGATGCCAAACGTGGCAGAAAGTGGGGGCACGGGGGCAGCCAAGCCAGGGAGTGGAGCCCTCGCTGGAACACAGCTCCAGGCACGGCGCTCATCATTCCCTCAGCCTGATTTTCTCCTTGTCCCAATCACGACTGCCAGATTAGCTGGAGGTGAAAGGAATATTAAAACTTTAATAAAGTCGTCAAGACTGAGCCATGTCTGGGCTCTGTCCTTGTCTGTGTGTTACCTTTGGTTGGGATTTAAATTTTTATGAAAGATGTTAGACCTGGGCTGAGCTGGGAGGAAGAAATGAGGCTCTCATGTGGTTACTGGTATCCCAAAAGGGAGGTGCAGCAGCACGAGTGAACTCCGTACTGGGGGTGGGAATGCAGCCAGGTCCACCCAGGGGTGCTTCTCTGTGAGAAAAGGCTTTGCCCTCTGCCCTAAAGCGTCCACAAATCCCTGTAAATCCATACTTCTCATCAGTCAGGGCTTCTGCTGGGAAGATCCACAGCCTGTCTGCACAAGGGCCCTGAGAAGTGGCTACAGAAGGCGTTGGGAAGCAGCTCCAGCTGCCAGGTCACTGTCCATAACTTCAGTCCTTGCCATCGATTTTCCTCCTGCCCGCTTGGCACATGATGTATCTGGTTAATAAAAGCTAAGTGGGAGCTACTGCTCATTCCAGAGAGCCCCAGTGCTGGTGTCCCTCGACACCAGCTCCTGATGTCTCCAAAGTGGCTCCACTGACATCTCCTCCATCTCTCTCCGGGGCTGGTCACGGTGCCAGTGATGGTGACCCTGGGGTCTCTCACAAGGTGCAGCGATTCCCCAAAGCTGTTATCGGACCTGAAGGTCCTCACACCCTGTTTGGAACCAAATCCTGGCCTTCCCCAGAGGGAACAGAGCACTTCTCTGGCAGGGCAGGGATGTGCTGGCAGGGTTTGGGATGCTGCAGCTCCAGGCACTCAAGGTGCTGAGCCGTGCACCCAAACACCCTTCCCTAATTCCCCTCCACATCCCTGTTTGTGCAGCCCTGGATGTTGCAGGCCAGTGATTAATCACGTGCAGAGTCTCAAATCACAACAAGCAATAATTGAGCCATAGTTCAAAACCAGCACTGAGGTCACGGCTCGAGGTATTGAAGAACTGTCTGTGAGGCACCATAAATTCTAATCTGGCTTTGTTAGGGCTTTATTAGGATGGGACCCTCTTGGCTGGGGTGCTGTGGCTTTGCTGCTGCCCATGTGCCTGCTCTGGGCTCCCTGGGAGCTGGAGAATTCCCTGGCCCTTCAGACTGAGCACCAAGCCCTCTCCACGTGGCCTCAAGTGGAGACTCCTCATATTTCACACAGAAACTCGTCTTAAAATCTCAGCATGACGAGGGCACTTGGCACTAATGGAATGAAAAATGTTTCTGTTAAGCAGAGAAACTGTTAGGACAGCTTGAAGTATTGTGCTCCTCTGTCAACTCCAAAGTGGACCAATTTTCCACGAGGTTCTTATATATATTTGTTCTTAACCTTAAGAATATGATTGCAGGGATAATAATTCAATCCTGCGAGCAGGAGGGAGAGCAAACAGAGCGCTGTCCCGCTGTTTGCCTTGGGAAGGAAGAGCCCAGAGCTGCAGCTGCCTTTGCCCTGGGCATCTCCTGAACACAGAACTGGAGACCTGAAAGAGCCTCTCTGGGGTCCCTGGCTGCAGCCCCCCTTGGCTGATTCTCCTGGGAGAAATGAGAGTGCTTTCTGTGGTGGAGTGAGCAATGCCATGAGTGTAGGCACAGTGACAGAGCCTCACTAGAAATGAAATGAGATCATCCACCAGGTAGAGCGTAGGTAGGGAGCTCCAATCCATCACGACAGAAACGACATTCCAATGCAAATTTCCCAGCTCTGTTGGCAATTCTTAATTGGCCAGTCTATCAAAACAGGTATCTGAGCTGTTCCATCCCAGGGATATGATACTTCCCTCCAGCTCTCTGAAGTGGCTTTATGTGTTTTCCAAATTGTTCTTCAGCTTTGAAAAACCTAATGTAGCCTGAACAGCCGAAATGAAGGACTGCAAACACCGTGCTGGATCCGTGCAGGATCCAAATCCCCGAGCAGCAGCATCCTGGTGGCTGGGGAGCAACAGCACAGAGCAAGGGTTATAAATCACCCAGGATCTCCTGCTTCTATTTTTTTCCCCCACTTTTTTAGAAAAATGTGAATTTATGAACACGGACTTTGAATTATTACCCCAAAAAGGCACATTAGGTATTTTACAGCATATTTCATGTAGTTTCTCATCTAAAAAAGGCAGGCAGGCAGAGGAGTGTAAGAACAAACTGTTCTTCACTAATAAAGTGTCGCCAAAGATAATCGGCAATTTCCTTTCACTGTAGAGCCTGTACATGGGCTGGATATTTATAGTTCCTTGGCCCAAGCTGGGCCCCTCTGTGCTCCCCAGCTCCAGCCACCACCAGCCCCCCAGCCCCACTTGTGGGGGGAAATTTTCCTTTCTCCCAAGCTTCTCCAGGGTGACAAAAATCTCTATTAAGCCCTTCAGCAGAGCCTAAAGCCTGTGGATCTGCCTGACATTATGATATAGCTCGGAACAGCTCAAAATCCACCCTCGCAAAGTCCACGGGAGTAAGAGGATTAGGAGTGATGGGAAATTAAATGCCAGTTTCTCCAGAAGATGAGCGGAGGAGGCTCTGCTGGTGCCCTCCAGGCCGTGGGCTCGGTGCTGAGAGATGCTGGTTGACAAAAATGTCCTTCCTGGGAGAAGGAGCCAGCGATGATTCCCTGAAGTGTCCCCTCCCTCTTGCCCTTGGGTCTGTCCCAGCTGAGCCTGGCTGGGTTTTGCCTCTCCCAGAGATGTGGCCCTGGCACTTGGCTTTGCCTGCCTGGCCCAAGCTGCTCTTCCAGGATGAAGGAACAAGGTTTGCCTAAAAAACATGAGGCTGAGGCAGCAAATGTAAATTGGATGTATCCATCTGCCACGAACTACTTGACCTGGAGAAGAGTTATGGTGGCTTTGGGAGCTCTCGGGGAGAGGAGAAACATTGGGCAGATCGGTTGGAGCAAATGGTAACGAGGATTTATGGGGTCTGCTGGTGGCAAGAGTTTATCTGGGCTCCTGTAAAGTGCTCCTGAGAGAGGGCTATGGATGTGTAACTCAACAGGATGGCAGAGGCCACCAGAAATGTTGCTCAGCCCAGCCTGGACACGAGCACTAAACTGGCCACAACAAGAAATTAATGAAGGCGCAAGACTCCACGGTGGCTTCTCCACTGGAGAGCTGCTCATTTTGGGGTTCTTTGGAGCACACACAGCACACAGGCACCAACTGGGCTGGCTGCAGCTGCCAGCACTGGCGTTTCCTTCTGCTCCTCCGAATCGCGGCCGCTGGAATCCGCCTCCCCATATGTGGCAGCTTCCCAAAACTGTGCAATTAAACAAGTGGCTGGAAATGAAGCAGGAGAAGGGGCAGCTCTGCTGTGGATATGGGAAAGGAAACAAATGTTTTCATATAAAGGGAGTTTACACTGCGTATAAATCTGAATGCCAGAAGCTTAATACATTGTGGACAGAAGCTGTTCCATCATTCCAGGGCTATTAAATTTTTTAATCAAACGCTTTAGCTATTAAACTGCTGGGGGTTGGCAAGGGCTGGCTCTTCCTGTAGGTTAAACCCACCACGGTCCAAACAAATACAAAATTAATTCCAGGTGCCAAAGGAATGGAGGAGTCAATGTAAGGGTAATATTTCCTGGGGCCTGGCTGGTCCCACCCCATCTGCTGGGAGGTGACCTGAGGTTTGGAGGCCTGAGGTGTCTGTCCAAAGCCACCCAGGGAGATGTGGCAAACCTCTGTGAGGACTGGGCTCCTCCTCCCTGCCCTGCCCTGCCTCCTTCCAGCATCCCAGACCCCACCTGGGCACTCTGGAGGGGATGCTGACCATGGCTGTGGCTGCCTCTATGCTGTGGCCCAAGTGTCACATCTGGGAGGTCTCACACCAGGAGGACAAGAGCTTCTCCTGGACTGTCACAGCCCAGGGGAGGAGCTGCTGCTGCTGGTGGCTGCTCTCATCTGCAGCCCTGCCCTTGGCAGCTGTGCTGCACAGCTGGATGCCCTGCTAGCCCCAGCCAAAATATGCCTGTGAAAGTCCAGCTGCTGTGTCCAGCACAGCTCCAGCAAGGCTGGTGCCACGGGGAAGGCCGTGCTGAGCCTGTCTGTCTCGGCAGCTCTGCCGGCAGCCGGGGCTCGCTCGTCCGTCACTGCTGAGGAGCTGCGAGCAGGGGCACTGACATGCTGTCGTGGAGAGAACCAACACGGAGGAAGCAGTGGGAGGAAAATATCTGCAGCCTGGTGGTTAAAGCCGGTTTTAAGAATACAGAGAAAATTCGTGGCGGGTGAGAAATGTAGAAGTTCACCTTGATTAAGTCGCCTGAAACACGGTGTCTTGCTGCACTCCTGCTCTGGCAGCTGGGCTGGTCATTACTCCTCATGACACTGCCCACGTTCCCTGAGCTGCAGAGATGCTGGGAACAGCTCTCCCACCTTGAGATCTGCCTGCCTGGCCTCTCTGCTGCGAGGCCGAGGCAGGAGCGTGCCCGTCATCTCAGTGTCGTCTCTCCCAAAATAACCCGTAACTGATGGCGCAGCAAAGTTTCAGGGAAGGAGGCAGCAGGTAATTATGAATTCCTGCCTGGACCTCAGCTTCTTGCCTCACATACCGATACCCTTGTAGGTTTTCCCTCAGGCAGAACTGTAGTTTTGGATTTGCTCTTTATCCCTCTAAACGCATAATCCACCCCGAACCCCACTGGTCCCTTGCAGCTCATCCTGACAAGGCAGCACTGCATGTGCCTAATAACCCATTCTTTTAAAAAACATTTGATTTTATCCCTTCTAATTGTTTTTCCCTGCAATCTCGAGGGGAAAAAAACCATGTAAAGCTGCCAGCTTTCAAGCCTAAGAAGCTGGATCTTCGAGCTCCGTGAGTTCAAGAGGGAGGTTGTGCAGGTGTCGGGTGGGTGAGTGGACAGATGGATGGACATGGACAGAGCTGAGCTGTGGGGCACGCTGGCCTTGCCCCATCTCCTGATGTTTCCATGGGCTCCAAGCCTGGCTGGGTGCCCCAGCAGCCCCGGCACTGCTGGTGAGGTGCAGCAAAGACACATCTGGGAGGTCACTGGTGACGGCCAAAGTCATTTGCTCACCACAGCTGCAGGTAAAGCTGGAGACTGGAGCTGGCATTCACCCACCAGAGCCAGCTGCACTCCACTCCCATCAGATCCCTAGCTTCTTTTTTCCTTGCTGACCCCAAAATATATGTCACTCTGTGTCTCTTCACACACACACACAGAAAAAACCCCAAAGCTTTTTGTCCTGAATTTCCAGGCACTGAAATAAGTCTGGAAAAGATTAAACCTCATTTCAAGGTCTCCTGGGTGGAGGAGTTGCTTTCTCTGCCCTGGACCTTTCTGCTGTTACGTTTTAAGCTGTGATCCTGTGAGCTCAATGCTTCCCTCGGCCACGCTGGAGAGCCCTGCAGGTGCTGTCACATCCCGATGGTGCCACACGGCACCTTCCCATCCAAATCCCATCCCCCGTCCCTGCCCCTTCGGTGCTGACATGTTCCCCGCTTCCATTACACCCTGTACAATTAAGCTTAAAAAATATAGAATGTTATCAAATTAGAATAACAGCCAAGAAAAGACGGAGGCACTTAGCTGGGAAATGGAAGCGTGAGCGTTGCGGCGGCGCGGAGCACAGACAGGCCCTGCAGGAAATTGAGCTGGGTTTCAATCAGTGTAATGACACCTTGTCCAGCCACGCAGGGAGAGCGGGAGCTGGGGAGTGGAGCAGCCAGTGAACGGAGACCTGCTCTGAAAAATGGCCCTTGGTTAAGGCAGGAGGAGGGATTACCTGGGGAATGCGGGCAAGGGAGTTGAGGATCTTGGACTGCGAGCAGCTTTCCTCGTCCTTCCTCCAGCATGCACAGACCTTGCCGGTGCTCAGCACCCCCCAGAAAGAAAGGTCGCTCAAGCATCAATATTTTACCATTCATGGAGCAGCCTGGTGAGCATGGACCACCTCCAGAGCCAGCCAGTTCCTGCAGGAGGTGTCCCGGGAGCCCTGAGATGGCTGAGAGCAGAGATGGTCGCTGCATGCTCATCCCTGGAGTGGGAACATCCAGTGGGCTTTGGGATCACACAGCTCTTGGGTCTGAGCAGCTGCAGCAGCAGAAGGGCTTGATGCCTGAAGTGGCTACCTGGAAACAGAGACTAGACAGGAGTAAGGGAATAAAGGTGATATTTATTTGAAAGGCTTTCAAAGGTACCCCCTGGGGAGCCCAGAGGCTACTGCCAAAATGGACCCCAAGATGCACGACGAGTCACGAGTTCTTCACACTTTTAGAGGTTTGGTTCATTTGCATATCAGCATAAATTCGCCAGTTAAAACTTTAGCTAATGATGTAAATTCTCTAAGCTCAGCCCCCCTTCTCCAAGATGTTGGTTTACACATTTTGGGCCCAGGACAGCCTGGGTGTCCTTGGAGAGCAAACCCAGAGAGGCTTTGTTATGTCTACTCCAGTATGAGAGAGCAGCAGCAGCAGGCTGCAAGGCACTTCAGAGAGAGTAGGCAATACAGAATATAAAATCTAAAACTCAAGGCAGCCCTCAGCTCTGGGGGTTCAATGGGGGAAGGTTCAGAACAACTTGAGGTGGTGTCACCATTGCACAGGTGACACTGGCTGCTGTGTATGGCTCAGGAAGACAGGGCACTGTGCAATTAGTGTGTGCAAGGAGGGCAGTGTGGTTTCTGCTTATCGGAGATCTCTGGCCGAGCTGAGGTGATACACGTGGCTTTAGGGACAGGGGAGTATTTTTCTTTTAAATAACAGCACCTACATGTTTAATTTAGGTAGCACAATAACCATAAACCCTAGAAAGCAATTCTTCATTTTAATAATTCATCTCCTCAAGTTTTACTGTGATTGATCAAAGATATTAAATTTAATAAGAGAATTTATCAAGGTTATCTGATGTCAAAATAAAAGAGCGCCAGGGCTGTGTTCCCTGGCCGGGGGATGCTGTGTGTTTGTGAGTTTCCACATTGTATATCCAGGCATCACATGGGGGAGAGGGAAAACCAAGGCCACGCTGCTGCAGCTTCTTGGGAGAATCCTTCAGGAATGTGCTCTGGCTCCAGCTTCTCACCCAGTTCCCAGTGGAGGGGCTGAACCATGTCCCCTCTGGCTGCAGGCTCTGGTCCTGGTGTTATTTTTGCATCAAGGCTGGACCCCTGCACAGTGCCACGGACCTGCCAGTGTGAAAGGTCTGCAGATCCATCAAGGAAAGGAATATGTCAGGAAAGGACAGGGAGGAAGGGCTGGCAGTGCTGGGGATGCTCGCAGGGACAAGGGCAGTAAGGAGCAGTCAGGAGCTCACTCAGGGCAGAGCCAGAGTCTGAGCTCTCCCCTGGCACTCAGCGTGGGATGGGGAGGAGAGCAGGAGCAGAAATCAGGATCCCTACTTAACGTCCCCAAGCACTGGCATTGACACTAGGAGTTTGCATCCATCACCCATGGCTGGTGGTGATTAACACAGTTTTGCCTTCAGTGCTGTAGGTGTGACTCGGTTACGGAAGGGAAACCCCGCGAGTTTAATGCGGTTATCAATCTGAATTACATCGGGCGTTTTTAATCATGTAGCTCATTCCAGGAGCCTTTCCGTGCTGGCTTTGGCATCATCCTCCTTCCTGTACTTCTAAAAACAACCCAGAAGGAAGAAACAAGCAGAGCCCGTGTTTGCCTGCACACAGCTCTGCTCCCATCACCAGCTCAAGGCAGGGGGGGCCAGGCTGGGTGACACCGGCGATGTCCCCGTGCCAGGCAGAGCAGCTCCCTGCCGTGCTCCTGCCTGCACACTCAGCCCTGACCAGGAATTATTCTGGTCATGAAGACGCCAAATTACATTTTATATTTCTTGTTAATGCTTCATCTTTTCCTTGAGCTGAAGGATAAGCTCCCTTTATGAACGAGGTTCAAGACCCATCAAGAATTGTTCAGACAGGTCAAGCGGGAACTGATATATTGAAATAATGACTATAAAAAGTGTCCATTATCTGAAAATTAAAGCCAGGATGGCCACAACTCCTCTCACCCCTCTGCTCAGGAGCAATTCTGTTTTGGAAAGTCACATCTTCCAGCCCAGGAGTAAAAAAAACCCTTTAATTTGCCTTGCTACAATATTGAATTACCATTACACCGCTGAATAAATAAAGAATGTGGTTTCTGGAAATTCCCATAGATCACCATAAAATGCCTCATTATTGTCGATGTGGCTTATGACAGGGGCTATTAACAGGGAATGGAATCAATAATGAGAGGGAGTGCTGGGAACAGGCTGTGATGGGAACCCCATGGAGAAAGGTGGGTTTTAGGGGCAGGCAGGGGTGGGTGGGTGGATGGGTGGGTGCCTGGGGGCTACCCTGCTCTGCCACCCTACACCCTCCAGTCACTAAAACCCCACGGACATTGCTGACAAGTGTCAGGTGACAGAAAGCTCTGGGCAAAGCTGCTTTTCCAGATGCAGGAGGGGGAATTTGGGGGGAGCCGCTGGGCACCTTTGCCAGCTCACCCAAACAAAGCCAGAGCATGGCCCAAGGCTTCCCAGATGTAGGATGTCTTCCAACGAAGAACCCCTGTGGGCCAGAGAGGTGGAACAATTCATTTCAAAGACTGAAGTACATTCTGCTAATCAAGATTACAAAGAGCAGGGAAAAAGAAGCCAGCAACAACTCTGTCCTCTAAGTGCTGAATTTGCCCTTGGACACAAAGAACAAATTGATAATTATTGTTCTAATTCTTTTCCCTGAAGGCCTGGCTAGAGAACCAAACCCTTGAGCTTTCTAGAGACTGAATACCCCAGTTTATAATTTGCTGCTTCCCAAACCACATTGTCCTGTGGCTTCCTGCTAACTCCAACCTCGGCTCTGTCAGCTCCTGTCACCCTCGCTCCTGTTAAGGGGCCACAGGGGGCCCCTTCTTATTTTTCCTGTGTTATAATGAGTAAATAAACTCAGACGGTGATCCAGAGTGTGTGGAGATGAGGGGCGAGCACAAAACCCACCCCAGAATCAGGAGAGGAGCTGGGATGGGCAAGGGCAGGTGACACCAGGGAAGGGCTGACCTCAGCGTGTCACCAACAGGCAACATTCCTGCTCCATTCCTTAAAAATCTCGCTTTGAGAATCATTCCCAGACCCACCACTCTTGCAGAGGGGGGAACCAGGTGAATAAAGCCCACCCAGCCCAGAGGGGCTCGACACTCCCTGGGTGCTAACAGCACCTCAGGATGCTTGGGCATGGTGTGGCCCTCAACTCCCTTCCCCTGCCCAGGACGCTTCTTACATCAGCAAAGGGAAGTGCTGCTGAAACGTGTTTGCTTTTCATGTTAAAAGAGAAGCTCCAAAGTGTGAATTAAGACTGGCTTAAAACCCCAGGAACACAAATGCTGAGGTGCCAAAGCACCCATGGCTGAGTGACGGCGAGGACAGCCCCATCCATCTCCAGGCTCAGCCCCTAAAACCCGATCAGGGGTGTTAAGAGACAGTAGATTTGAAAGATATGCAGAGTCCAGTATTATTTAAAGCCTCATAAGTCAGTAATAACGCTTTAAAATCCTTCCTAAATCTTGCCAGCAGCCGGGGCAGGTTGGTTTGAGGCTGGGAGAGGATGAGCTGTGTTTGTTGTGCTGTGAACAGGGATGGAAGGGAGCAGAGAGCACGGTCAGTGGCTGGTAGCACCAGGGTGGGGAAGAGAGAGAGATCTGAGGCGCTGTGGAGAGCTCCTGCTCCGTGCGGGACGGGCTGTGCTGGCGCTGGCAGCGGATGCCGATGCGCGGTGGTGACGCGTCCCAGCTCCTCGGCACCCTCTGGCAGGAGCGTGCCCAGCTCAGTGCTCCCACGGGCTGTGCCCGTGCCCTTGTGCTGAGCCACGGGCTCACGGGGACAAACTCCTTTCCCTCTGGGCCTCGGGGCGCCGCCACCGCCGGGCCCATCACCGCCGTGCCGCGCGGCAACCCGGCTATTTATAGCCTGGAAAGGATGTCAAGCGCCTCGGAGACGAGGGACGACGTCTGGGGATGGAAACAATACGAGTGCATTATGTGGCGTCCCTGGCAGCCAAAGGGGGACCGAGGGCAGCGGCTCCTCGCGCTGCGCCCGCGGGCGCTGCGGTGCCGGCGAGGACTGGCACGCGCGGCACAGGACGCGGCACGGAGCCAGGCGGCTGTCAGGATCCTCACCGCCGCGACTCGCTCGTCACAACGTGGGCTGGAGATGGGAGATCTGTTTTTCCTGGTTAATAAGGTTTATTTTTGTTCTGAATGAATAATACATGATTAGTGTCAAAATAAATTACAGTCCTTCCATTATAAACCACTTTGCTGTTCTGTATCTTCTCTTCTCCCTGTCTTTCTGTTTCTTTCAACTATCTTTCTTTCTCTTTGGCTTCTTCTCTCTCTTTAAAGCTCCCTCTTCCTCTTGTCACCGTCACACCATTCATTTCGCAGCAGCAGAACAGAATATAAATGCACTGCCTTAGGGCTCGTCGAAGTCAAGCGCGTGTTGCGTGAGGAAGCGCTGATTGGCCTAAATTATGTAAGAGCAACCCAAAGCGGCTGGGAATTCACTCCTTTGATAGAAACAATAACAATTTCAAGATTTAAATGCCTGCATTTTCCAGCCGCACTGGGGTCCCAGGCTGAGGGAGGGAGCAGGGCTGGGTGCTCTCTCCCACATGGAGCCCGCCCAAGGGCTGGGTCCCCCAGGGTTGGAAGTTCAAGCACACTTGCAGCTCTGATGGCAACTTTGAAGCATCCCTGGATCTGCTCTTTGATAGAATAATGGAATCACATAATGGTTTGGGTTGGAAGGGACCTTAAAGATCATCCACTCCCCGCCACGGGCAGGGACACCTTCCACTATCCCAGGTTGCTCCAAGCCCATCCAACCTGACCTTGACACTTCCAGGGATCCAGGGACAGCCACAGCTTCTCTGGGCATCCTGTGCCAGGGCCTTGCCACCCTCACAGGGAAGAATTTCTTCAATTTCTTCCCCTTCCTCAGTGTGAAGCCATTCCCCCCTGTCCTGTGACTCCAGGCTCCTGTAAAGAGTGTCTCTCCATCTTTCCTGTAAGCTCCCACCAGGCACTGGGGGCACCACTGCCGCTTGCATCCCCGCAGCCCTTCACACCATCTGGGCTACAGAAAGTCTGTCTGGAGCTGAGGGGATGCACATCCCGTCCCCGGAGCACACTGTCACCCACACCCAAGGAGGTCCCCAACGCTGCTTTGGCCACTTGTGCCACTGCCATCACCTGCCCGTGCACCGTGACCACCGAGGCAGGAGGGAGCTGCTGCCTCTTCCCTGGCAGAGCCAGGGCATGGCAGGCTTCAGCCAGAGTCTGATCCCTCGGGCAGCTCCGAGATGTGTAATTTAGCAGAGGATATTCCATTGCAGACTCCGTGCTAAGATGCCTGGAGCAGGTGACTCAGGTACCGCAGGCTCCGAGGTGGGATTGCTGCATTTCCCGCCTGTCACTGAAGAGCCAAGTGGCCGTATTTTTCTTTATTCCATCATTACAAAAAGAAGCAGCTTCATAAAATATTTATATTTCTAAAAATAATTTATTTCCTTTTAAGATCCTTGAAGTGAAACCTTAGGGTGGTATAAGAGCTGTCCGGGTCACATTCCAAAGAGAACAAACCATAATGAAACTGCTGGCACAGCCACTTCAGAGGGAGGACCGACGGCTTTATTTAATTACTTTATACAATCCAGGCTCTACTTCTCAGCCTCAAACAATGAGAAATGATCGGAATCTCTGCAAGGACCCACAGCTCAAGGCTGCTGTGGTTCCTGATTGAGCTGCTGAGGCACATGGGGCTTCAGCAGCTCGGGGAGGGTGGGAGAAGGGGAAAGGCAGCTTGGGAATTTGGGAGTCTGCGGGGACCTGGGAACCTCAGCCCGGCCAGAGGGAGTAATGAGGTGGGAACACCCATGTGATAACTTGCTCCAGAAAAAAAAAAAAAGAAAAAAAAAGATTATTCCATTTGGGTGCTCTGAAGTTTCTTCAAGTTCTCGCAGTTTTCCCACCTTTGGGCACCATCTGGCACATGGCCGGGCAGCAGGTGCTGATCACAGCTTCTGTGAGAGCAGCACAACACACAAACACTGCATTACAGAGATTTTCTCTGCAAAGGGTGGGCTCGCACGGGTTGGCCTCACCTCGCTTTGCCCACACCAACCTGCCCAGAACAGCCCTGCCCCGGTGAGGGCAATCCATGCCTGATGTATGTGGGAAACTGAGGGATTCATAAGGCTGCCAAGATAAAACGGGATGGGAGCAGGCTCACTGTGAGGCTGAGAGGCCCTGCCTCACTCTCCATCATTTTACCATGAACTTCCTTTCACCTAAAGGTTTTCCAAACAAACACTCACTCGCACCCCAGGGCAGCCGCCCTTGGTCTTTTGTTCTCCATAAAACGAGGCACACTGCGACCTTTCCCAAAGGGGAAAGACAATCTCAGTTTGATAAATTCCCGGGAACAATGCGCATCTCATTCCGGTTTATTACCCTTGTCAGAAGGTTACAGAAACGCTTGCTCAGATTATGGTGCTTAACCCGCTGCCAGCCCCAGCCATAAATCCCAGCCACTGCCTGTGCCAGTACCTGGGGCAGGGTTTGGGCATCAGGTGGATCTCTTGAGTGCTGGGAAGCCTGAGCCAGTGGGTCAGAAACCCACTACTGCTTTAACCTCGCTCATCCCAATAAATCTCCCTTAGGGCATGAGGATACCAGAGCTGGCTGTTTTTTTATGGGCATGGTATTTCTGCCTTCCTGAGGTACAAACCCAGCCAGGGAAACATCTCCCGGGTTGATTTGTGCCAACAGCTGAGTCATTTAACTGGTGGGATTTATACAGGCAGGGACAAATTGGACACCTGCGCTGAGAAAGCGGAGTTCAAGCCAAAATAAAAATCAGCCCCCGATTGTTCGGAGGTGGCTCCTCTATTATCCATCAAGGGCATTGTCTTCGGGGAGACAATTCCTGCTCTGAGCTCGTCCCCACATCGTCTGTCACAAATTCATGTCCATTGTTCGAGATGACGACATGTACATAATAATCCTGTAAATTCCGGCGTGTTTCAGCTTTGCTGTTTAAGCATCGGCAGCCGGTGAAGGATGAAGGTTTAGCACACAGGTGTTATCTAATGCAGAGCTCTTGCTGCCGTGGAATCGGGAGGCAGATGGTTCCCGAGCTGCAGACGGCTGTGGACTCGGCTGTGCTCCTGGATGGCTCTTTCGGAGGATGGCTGCACCGGGGCGTTGGGCAGGAGATGAAAGGTGCCAATGACTGAGTGCTGCTTAGAAAAAATAAAATATGAGGGCACAGAGTGGTGGCCACAGGCTTTGATTTCCCCTGCAGCAGCAGAATGGGCTGAGCAGGCTGGAGGATCCTGTGTGGGGCAGGAGGTGCTGGTGCCAGGTGAGTAGGGGTCTCTGGGGTCTTGTGCTTCCAAGCCACAGTGGCTCCAGCCTGGGCTCTCCACACCAGGGCTCCTCGCTTCCCTTTTAATCAAACTTCAAACCCAGGGTAACGACTTAAAAATCCGCAAAGGAAGCAGCCAAGGGAGACATAAGGGCTTGTTTGATCTTTTTCTGAAAGGAGAGTAGGAATCAATTCCTGACAGAAAATGCATAAGGACAGTGCTGGAAGGAAAAGCCAGAATGGAGCTGGGACCAGTCACATACGGTGGGTTTGTGCTCCCAGGACATGTTTAGCACCTCGAGGGCAGCAGCCAAGCGGGTGGAGTGACCAGGCAGTGAGTTCTGCACTCATTTCTCCTTGGATTGCATGTGCAGGCAGGGAGAGCTGTGAGGATGAGGCCAAGTCCCCCTGCTGGGGTGGGGGCCCTGCCCGCTGGCAGGCATGTCCATGCCACAGCCTTCCCAAAGCTGCTTCAGCGGGAGCTGGGGTTGTGTGGAGGAGGAAAAGGAGGAGAAGGAACAGGAGGAGGAGGAAAAGGAGGAGGAGAAGTTGGAAGAAGGTTAAAGCCCACAGAATGTTGATTCTCACTGGCACACAGGCGCTGCAGGCGCGGGGCTGGCAGGGAAGCAGTGCCAGCCCCCCCGGCTGTCCCGAACACACATCCCCTGGGACACCCTCGCCGGCGCTCCCGTCTCCACCAGCGTGAGCCTCCAGTGCTGCCTGGGGTGGTGCTTTTCAGTGCCAGAATTTAGAAGAATGAAATCTAAAAGCTGGCAAGAGACATGAAGGGAAGTCGCTGCCTCCAACAATAACGGCGTATTTCAGTAGCTGAATTGAGTGTGACCCTCCCTATGCAGCAGGTCAGCAAACAAAGCAGGGGATTAATTGCTGCTGTCGATACATATCTCAGCAGCATCCAAACATTTATAACTGTGAGTTAGCGCTGTGGTCACGCTGCTGGAGCTGGCGTGTCCAGGCCTGGCACCGGTGGCTTCTCCTGCTGCTCTCAGGGACGTCGTCTGGGTCACTCCACTCTGCTTCCAGCCCCACGCTGCACTGTGCTCTGGGCTACTTCCAGAGCCAGACATGCTCAAAACAGGGTTTCCCCAAGCTGTTTTTGGCCCTGGATGGTCCCCCCTGCTCACTGCATGCTCACAGCCCACAGCACCTCAGTGGCTGTCCCCATGTCACCCTGCAAATGACAAAGGCTTTCAGAAGGGGGTGGCTAATAATCACAGCACGCTGTTTCTCACGTTCTCCTCGGCTGGCAAACTCTGCCAGCAGCCTCAGCTGCTACGTCAGAAGCAGGAAAAGAGCAGAGATGGCTCAGCTGTGTGCTCCGAGTGGAGCTGTGGGCTGGGGAGCAAGGACACTCTGGAGAGCACGGAGGGGAGCCGGGGGCTGAGCTGGCAGAGCTGGGCTCTGTTCCGCTGGCAGCCCATCCCCATCCCCATCCCCCGAGCTGGCCTCGGCAGGGACAGGGACAGCAGGGAGCCCCGGGATGGGGCTGCATCCTGGAGAGAGGCTGCAGGCTTCAGGAGGCAGTACTGCTTCCACTTGTTATTTTAATTCTGCACCTTAGATTGTATCCCTAATAGAGCCAAACAGTATTGAACTGGAAATGCTGTTTAATTATTTTATAAAAATAGACCACGGAAGGGCAGTAAATGGAAATACCAGTGAACACGGAGGGCGGCGCCAGTCTCACAGCAACAAATGGGGCCCCGCTCTCGGGGCAAGTCAGCTGTGACTCCATCGAGCCACTCGGCTGCGAATTATTCCTGTCCTCTGGTGACTGCCGTCAAGAAATCACAAGCCCTTCTGCTCCTGAAAGAGCTCATAGACAGCTAGAATGACCTGTTTGTATTCATGTATTCAACACGGGGATTATTAATTAATATGCTTTATTGGTTTTGTTAAAATCACCTGGGCTAATTTTAGGGGGGATTTCGGCAATATCATTGCATTAAGGGCAAATAACCTGGAACTAAGGGATTGGTTTTGTGAATGTGGATATTAATGCCTCTCCTGGAGCAGTGCTGTGGTGGGGAGGGGAGGCATTAATGGTCCCATTACGCTGTATTACACAAATGGCATGTTGCCCTCATGGAGGGGATTTAATGGCTTGGTGCAATAACATGCTAAAAGCTGGCAAGGGTAAGATAATGGACTGTAAAAAATATATGTTTATTGACACTTTTCATTGTTTGGATTTCTGCAGGGTGAGTCTCCTCGGTGTGTCATGTGATGCTGCGTGGGAAGATGCCAGCACAGGATGAGACTCTCCTCCAGTGGCTGGGGCAGGTGGGAAGGGGCCTGGCACGTGGCCCCTCTGAGCTGCACTTGCCAGGCATGATCCAGCTGGAAAGCCACAGCAAACTCCCCCATGTAGCACTGAGTGGTGCAATGAGCCCCTGACTAAGATCAGATGGATGCACTCCACAAACTGGGGGGCACAGCTCAGCCCCCTGCACCCGCACATGAGGGATGCTCGCCCATCTCCTACAGGAAGGGCAGGTCCTGATCCCATTTCCCTCTCCCCTGCACACCCAGGGAGGTGGGCAGCAGCCCCAGACCTGTTGGCAGTCAAAATCTGGCTGGTCCCTCCCTGCAAGCACCGGCTGATGCTGAGGAGAGGCAGCCTCAGAACTCATGCAATGAGTGTTCCAGCACAGGCTCTAAATACCAACTTAGTGAAGAGGCTGTGACACCGCTGGCTCCAGGTCCTCAGAGCCACTTCATCATCTCCTTGCCAAAGCACAGAGCCTCCCAAATCACACCGCTGTGGGCGAGGAGATAAAATCCCCGCTGAAGATGTCACAGTCTGGAACTGTCTCATCTCTGCCGCACAATGAGATGTCACAACTTAGCCCCTGAAGCCCAAGATTGCATTTTCCAGACTTTTCTAGAATGAAGTTTTGTTTAAAGTCCCAGTGCCTGGTCTGCATTCCCAGGGCATATTTCCTAACCCATCCATAGAGTCTGCCACCACTGAGGTCCAACGGCAGACAAGAGTGTGTTTGTCTTCAGCTTCTGAACGTGGGGTTACAAGGGAAAGAAATCACTTTGCTGCTTCCCCAAGCAAGAGAATGTTCTACCAGGCCTCCCTTGGTCCTGACAGCATCTGGTCCCAGGAACAGGAGGTGTGGTGGAGCATTGGAGCTGCCCGGAGCTGTGCAGTGTGATGCAAACCAAGGGGTGGGAGATGTCTGTGGAGACCCAGACAGTCAGTGATACGGCACTTGCGATGATTGTTCTTCTTGGAATCTCATGCATGGGTAATTATTACTCTCCTAATTCCATTATTCACAGTTGTGATAGGTGGTTTCACCTCTATTTCTCTCTCACACACAAACCCCTTATTAGCATTCCCTGCAGTCAGAGTATTTCCCACCCTGCAGCCAAAACAAGCCAGGAGCAGGCTGGTGCACAAGATCACCGTGTCACTGTTGCCCTTCTGTGGCTCCCATCTCCCATCCCTGCTCTGGGGCCAAAAGTGGTGTCATTGGAGGGTGGTGCAGGGCCATGGTGCAGCCCTGGCACATGTGTCCCTTCCCAGGGAACCGGCAGCTCCCCTCCACCTGTCACTGCTCCTGCTCCAGACCACACCAAGCCATTCAACTCAGAGTGTTTGATCTGCTTCCAAAAAAAAATTAAAAAAGGAAAACTTCCACTTAGCCTTTCTTATGATCCATAAAACCCTGCTGGAGGCTGAGACAGCTGCTGATATAAAAAAGTTACTTTAGGGAACGAGAACTTATCGTGGCTGCACGGCATGCCTGGGACTATGGATGTCTGGGACTGTGCAAGTGCTGGGCTGCTGCTGCTGGAATAGAACACTGCTGCTGCTGCTGCCATTCCCAGATGTGCTCCCAGAATATCATGTGCCAGCAGGGCTGGGTGTCTTGGGGCTGCAATGGTACTCATGGTTTTCTGACTCCCCAGCTGGGATGTCCGGTGCTGTTGATGCAGAATCACAGAATCACAGAATCACAGAATCATTTATGTTGGAGAAAACCTCCAAGATCATTGAGTCTTTGCGCCAGCTGGAAGAGAAGGGGGACAGAGTGGCTGTATGGAGGCTGAAGGAGAATCCTGCCACCCACCTGACTGGGCTGGAGGTGAGGCTGGGCAGGCTACATAAAGCTCAAAACAAGTCCCTGAAGCCCTCCCCATTCAAATCAGGGGAGCCAGCAGTCCCCAAACTCACATACATGCTCCATCACTTTGTTTTGCCTCCTGGCAGCTGCAGAGGGGGAGGTGTGAGGTAGAAGGAAGGGGCGAGTGGAAGACTAATTGCAGCTCCACCTGGGCACCTTGGGCGCTGCAGGTACTTCAGATGGAAAAAAGTAATTTTCAACAGCAAATTGGTAACTGGCTCCTTAATGTCAGCCTTCAGCTCCAGAAAGAACAGCGACCTGTGGTGACGCCTCAGCACGGTGTACCAGGCAAGGAGCAGCGCAAACTTATGCATCATCCAGAAGCGGGACCAGGACCAGAACCAGGATCAGGATCAGGATCAGGACCAGGACAGGGTCCTGTCATGACTGTGGCCACAGCGATGAAGCTGGCAGGGGGCTCGCGATGCTCTCGGAGGCCTCGATGCAACTGTTTAACAGCAGTGTTTAAGAAGAGGAGTTGCCATGGCAACTGCTACCCGGGATTTTGTGCCCTGGTACAGGAGGTGCTGGCGCTGCGTGTGCCCGACAGTCACACTTTTCTGCCCTGAGGCAGCCCGCGGTGCCCGCTCCGCTCCGTGGGCACACCCGCGGGGGGATCAGGATCAGTCCGTGCTCCGGCGGCTCCTGCAGCTCACAGCCCACAGCTCCGAGCCTGCCAGGCTCTTGTCTGAGCTCTGCTTTCCTCTACAAACACTTCCTTGCCCTCCCGGCTCCCCAGATGAGCACGGCGGGCAGTTCACACTCTTCAGGACATCGTTTTCCCCCCTAAAGCAGCGGGTGTGGGTGTGGAGGTCCCCGGCCGCTGCCCCCGGCACAGGGCATGTGGTGACACGGAGGCAACGGGTTATTCCCCATTTGGAATCACCTTGTGAGCTGTGTTAACAGCTTAGCTGCTAACTAAGACTAGATCTCTGGTAGTAATAAAAGCAGTCCCTTGGTGGGTGGGTTTTGGCACTTCATCTCGATTCCAAAATGAATAATTTATACAAGGCTTTATTGGAGCCCAGAGTTATACAATAAATGTTCCATGCAAACATGCTCACATATTTCAATGTTAATATCTCTCCAGTGAATTTGCCTGGCAGGCCAAGCCAGGCTGGGATTGCCACATTGCTTATTTACGTAAAATATCATAATCTCACTTTTATTTGCATTTCTGAAGTGCCATTAGGGTGATTTGGAACATATGAGCCTAGCCAGTCGATCGCAGCTGCAGCTCCTGGGCCAGGGTAGGAATGACTTTCAGGCCTCCATGGCCAAGAGTAGGAGTGGGTTTTGGCAAGCTGGTGCTGCATGGAGGCAGAACCCACGGGGTGAACGTCAGGGCACAGGGGATGAGCATTTGGGGGTTTTTAGGGGTGGGGTGTTTGCATGGGCTGAGCAGATGGAGATGGGAACAGTGTGTGTCACTGGGGGCTGCTGCCTGAGCCTCCTCCTCTTCCCCTTTGGGGAACAAAACCTTAAAGGCAACTTAAATCCAAGGCAGTTCTTGCAAGGAAAGGGTGGCAACTTTCAGCAGCGATGGGCTGCAAGCCCACCCCTCCCCAAACCAACTCTTAAGGGATTTCTTCCTTTCTCAGTGAGGTGAAACAGTCCCCATCTCCAATGATTTCGTTGCTTAAAACACAGTTGTAGCCTCCAGAGACTAATTACCTTCTCCCTGCATTCGCATGGTTTACATTCAAGTCAGTTTAAGGGATGTGTCATGTTTTGGAAGGAGATGAGAAACTCAGAGGCAAAAATCTTCTCAGAAGCAAGGGGCTCGGGAGGAAGGCGTGGGAACAGGCGTGTTGTGAGCGCAGCCATTCTGTGGGGCTTCCACCCTCCCTCCCTCCCGTCAGGACAGGGACAGGGGAGGTGGAGGAGGGTGAGCGCCCCTCAGACGAGCCCTTGCACTGTTCCAGCCGCAGAGGAGGATTCTCCAGAGGGAGCGGAGGCGGGCGGCGTGTGCTCCTCCGCATCCCTCGGCAGGAGCTGACAAGCACCAGCCTGGCGGTGCGGTGCCTGTCTGATCCCAGCTGTCTGGCTCCCGCATGGAGCTGCGCTCACAGCACAGAGGCGGCTTTGAGACAGGCAGAGATGATTTCCAAGTTGCTGCTCTGTGCTCTGCTGCCCTCAGCCATGCCGGCTGCTGCCGGGGCTCTCTGGCATTCCCTGTGCGACGGGGGTCTCGTCTGAGCTCAGGGATGCGCAGCCACAGAGTGATGGGGAGGAGGGGACGGTCCCCCCCCAGCCAGGACAGCTATGGACATGACCTCTGCTCCGTTCTGCTCCAAGGCAGGACACGGCAAGGATTCTCCAGGTGTCTGTTCCTGCCATTCAAACCTCCAAACTTCCTCTGCTGTCATCTGTTTTTCTTCTGTCTCTGCAAATTCCACCCGGAGCCGATGCTCCAGCTCAGAGCTTTCCTTGTACATGGAGTGAGGGCTGTGCAGAGCAAAAGTGGCAGAACTGTCCCCTGCTGTGCCCAGCTGGGTGGCCAGCAGCCCCCTGGGACACTGCAGCTCTGCTCCTCCTGGCTATTGTGGCTCTGGGGAATGGGAACTTAAAATATGATGGGTGAGCTCGATGGGAGAGATTCCAATGAAAAGCAGGAACAGTTGTTTGAGAAAATTAATTGAATTTATTTGACAAATACTTGCAGATCCAGGGAGCAAGTGCACACATACCTGGAAGAATTGCTTCAAAGAAAGCCTATTGTGCTGCTGCCGCTTGTTCTGCTCCTTTTTCTTTTTCTTTTTTTTTCCTCTTGGAACTGCTCTGAGCTGGGGAGCCGGTGACAGAGGAGTGCATTTCATCCACAGCCAACCCAGCGGCACACGGCCTATTCCGGAGGATCTCCACAGGCCATCATTGTCTGGCCCTGCCGCTGTCTGGGCAAATTTAGCACATAGCCAGTGGGCTGCTTTAATAGGAGTGCTGCGATTTCAGGAGAGCTGGAAATTTATATTCCCCTGTAATTGCCACAGCACACCTTAGTGCTGCTGCTGTAGCAGGAAAATGGTTCTCCCCAGTGCACCGGGGACTCAGCAGAGATGCTGGCACAAACAGGATAATGAATGCCAAGGTACCTTGCGTGTCGCACAGACTGAGCTTAAATACAGAACGAGCAGCACTCCTGAGAGAGCCACATCCCTTCCTTGGAGAGGGGCAGAACATTATCTTAAACCTAAGGGAACATTTTGCCCTCTGCACACTAGGACTTGCACTGGGACTTCACTTCAGCAATAACGGGATTTGAGAGTTTGGAACACATCTTAATGCACTGAGTCCCTCCTATCTCTTGTCTAAGTAAAATGAGTTTGAATTTTTCATTTTAATTGCAGACTTGTGATCTGGAATAGATATCCTTGTACTGAAAAGCATCCGCTTTTAGATCCACTCCTCGGGGCATACAATGACACAGGCACCCCGTGTCAGGCGCCGCCTGTCAGCGCACAGCCGGATGCCGGCGGTGGGCACAGCTCCGCAGGCGCTCCAGCCAGGCGGAACAGCTCAGGAAAGCCTCGTGGCTCAGGAACGGCTCCCCTTCTCTGGACAGGCAGATTCAAGCTGGATTTTTTGTGCCATGATTGACTACTGAGCTTGGAACAGCATTCTCAGAGCTCAACCGACCCCAGCTGAGATGAATCACAGAATCCCAGGATGGTTTGAGTTGGAAGCTCATCTTGTTCCAACATCCTGCCAAGGGCAGGGACACCTTCCACTATCCCAGGCTGCTCCAAGCCCCGTCCAACCCGGCTTTGGACACTTCCAGGGATCCAGGGGCAGCCACAGCTTCTCTGGGCACCCTGTGCCAGGGCCTCAGCACCCTCACAGAGAAGAATTTTTTCCTAGTATACCATCTAACTCTGCTCTCTTTCAGTGGGAAGCCATTCCCCCTTGTCCTGTCACTCCAGGCCCTTGTAAATAGTCTCTCTCCATCTTTTTTGTCAGCTCCCTTCAGGTACTGGAAGGCCACAATTAGATCACCCCAAAGCCTTTTCTTTTCCAGCCTGAACAATCCCAATTCTCTCAGCCTTTCCTCAGAGGAGAGGTGCTCCATCCCCAGCGGGGAGCAGCAAAGCTGCTGCAGGCTGAGTGGCACCAAGCCTGGGGATTCCCCATCCTAGGCCAGCCCCTGACCAGCTGTACCATGTTGGCCAGTCCCTCATATCCCTTGGGATCATGCTTCCCTGGCCTCAACAGTGAGCTCAGGGGTTTGGCTGTTGTTGCTGCCCTGCGACAGTCCTTAAAGTCGCTGCTCTACTGGAATAAGAAGTTATCTCTAACCCTGTAGGGATTTGGCAAAGATGCTGGCACGAAAATAGTTTGTAATGAGCTTTAAGACATATTAATGAAGAGAAGTATAATTATTATTACCGAGTTCAATTACAGCCCTTGGATTACAAATATTCTCCCACAATCCCTCAAGAAAGCAATGCATCTTGTCTCCGCAATTAAATAAACTGCGTATCAAGGGGAGGGAAGAGGATTAAACTACAGAAGAAAGAATTGCTTCAACTTGACTGTGGTGGCCCCTCTCCTCCTCCCGCCCAGCTCTCCCTGCTTTGAGGAGAAGAATCCTCACTCAGCACAGCCCAATGGTGATAAAATATTCCTTGAGAAACTGGTGGTTGGCTTCCTTCCAAAGTCTCTGGCATCTGTAATGCAGCAGTTGCCATGCTAGTGGAATCTAATAAACTCCTGTCTGCAGTACTTAGGGAAGTGCA
Organism: Aleadryas rufinucha; assembly: GCA_013397815.1. Taxonomy (NCBI): domain Eukaryota; kingdom Metazoa; phylum Chordata; class Aves; order Passeriformes; genus Aleadryas; species Aleadryas rufinucha. Next base: position 14,682 of record VZTH01004401.1, on the reverse strand, counting down.
CACCTGTACGGTTCTGCTTCCCAAAGATGCAACCTAGGCACTCCTTAAGGGGTTTTTCCTCCCGTGGTTACTGAGCGTGGAGACAAAGCCGAGGGATGTGCCTGTTTCCAGCACAGGAGTGTGACCGAGAGCACGAAGCGCTGAGAACTGCGGAGCTGCAAATGCAGAGCATCGCCGCGGGTCAAGTGCGGGGAAGCTGCACACGGAGAGAGGGAAGCTCGACCTTGGCAACACAGCAGGAACGTCAGCAGTGGTAAAAACAGTGCAGTCCCCAGGGAACAGCGCGATCCAGGGGCTGCTCCAGCCTTCTGACTTCTTGGCCAGAGCAGTTTGTCTCTGGAGAGCTTAGAGGGGAGGAGAAGCTGGTGTTCAGCTGTGTGTGAGCAACAAGGGGCACTGCACTGCTTTCCCTCGCTGGAAGAAATCCATTACTGAGAGGATCACCCTGCCACAGATGCTGGCTGGCACAGGGCCAGGCTCACTTCCAGGGCCAGAGCAGCTCTGCTGGCTCTGATGCTGGTGGAGAAGAGCCTGACAGTGTCTGGAAGGTGGAATGGGCAGTCTGCAGGTGGGACAGGAGGTCTGGGAGGTGGGACAGGAGGTCTTGGAGGTGTGGCAGGCAGTCTGCAGGTGGGACAGGAGGTCTGGGAGGTGGGACAGGAGGTCTTGGAGGTGCAGCAGGCAGTCTGCAGGTGGGACAGGAGGTCTGGGAGGTGGGACAGGAGGTCTTGGAGGTGTGGCAGGCAGTCTGCAGGAGGGACAGGAGGTCTGGGAGGTGGGACAGGAGGTCTGGGAGGAGGGACAGGATGTCCACAAATGACGGTGCTGCTGCCTCTGGCCCCTGGAGCTACATGGGATGCTCCAAGCTGGCCAGAGGAGGGGTTAGTGCTTTCTCTCTCTCTCTACCCTAAAATCTATCCTGAAACACTTCTGATACCAAAATGCACCAAGTTAAGCACAAGAGCAGAAGTCCCTGGTGATGTGGCTGTGTTTTGGGAGGACATAGAGAAGCAATGACAAACCTTGGCGTATGCATGGGCATGGAAACTGTGCCAGTCGTGCACAGGTAAGTTACCCACCACCTTCCTGGGCACTGCCTAGGAACTTGGTTTACTTCTTTTCCTATTAAGCAGGATAACAAAAGCACAGCCACACAGAGTGTGGCAGCTTCTCCTTAAACAGTGCTGTTGTCTGCAGATGAAGCCGGACCAATGCTTGTTTCAAATCCCTCAGAACCCTCTCTCTGAATGGGTTTCTTGTGCACCTGATTGTTGTTCAATCTGTCCTGCCCAGCCTGGTGTACACACGGTTCTGGGGCTCGCTTTTGATCGCGCTGGCTGCGGGACACTTGTTCTCCTGTGAACGCTGCTCCTTTGTTCCTGCGAGTGTGCCACCCACGGGGAAACCTTTGTCCAAATAATCTCAGATTCCCCGAAGAGCGAGAGCTGCCAGCTTTGCTTTCTAGTTGAAGTGACAGCAAGGAACATATAGATTTATTCTTCTATTCACTGGTGGCTTTCTATTCGTGTGTCCTCGCATCAAATCAAAGTGTCAAAACAACATCCCTGGTGGCTCCTGCCCACCAGACGGACATGTGAAGAGCAGGTATTTTTAGCTGAAAAGGATAATCAGCAAGGGTCATGTAGTGAAGAAAACGACCCAAGACAATGGTAAGAAGAAACCAAGGCACTTCTACTGGAACCTGGGAGGATTGGGATTACACCAATCACCCCTCTGCCCTGGAAGAGGCACAGAAAGGGACAGGAAGATGTGGCAGTCAAGTTTCTGGCTCTGTGAGAGCGTTATTAGAACACACTGAGCCCTAAAGCCTCTTCCTGGGCGGTTTTTAATTCTGACTCTGTGTTAAGCATTAAGCACTATCAGTGCATGCAGAAAAGAGCCCTAGAAACACGCTGCTTGAGCAGGAGTGCCCAGCTGAAGTCTTTCTCCGCTTACATGATTAATCTGTCTCTGAAGAGCAGCTATTACACACTGGGACAGTGTCTGGACAGTTGTGTGACATCTTCTGTACAGGATGCGAGCGGTGCAGATGACAAAGGCACGCAGCTGGCCCTGTGGAGAGGTGGGAGATGACTCAGAGCTGTGGCATCGTGTAATGGAGCTGCTCCTGGAAAACCCGCTTCAAAAGAGTCGGGACACAGGAGATCAGCAGCGATGCTTGATGGAGGCAATACCTGATGTAGGAAGCACAGATTGTAATGAGGATGTGGGTTAGCACAGATTGTAATGAGGATGTGGGTTCATTACCAGAGCCTCCCAGGGCTGATAACAGAATCGCTCCTGTTGCACTGCAGTCCCCAGTCGGAAGGAATCCGTACGAGCGCGGCGCTCCGGGCCACTGGAGCCGCTGTCCTAGCGTGATTCCTACCAATGGAACAATATTGCTTGCTGTTGCATGAACAGAACATGTCTCCTCTGATTGTTTTTCCCTGCTCTTCTGAAGATAGATGCTGTCTGAGGATCCCCACTGGTAGAAGGTCCTCTCCGAGGTGCAGTTACAGCTCTTTACACGTAACCTCTGGCACTGGGAGCCAGAGGTAAAAAGAAAGAAATCCAAGTGGAGATCTTTTGGCATGGAGTTTGCCCTGGTTCTGGAAGAAGTCGTTGAGAGTGGACAAGAGACTGACCTCAATAGCCTGCTCTATGGCCCTGCTCCACAGTGTTTCAGCTGTAATTACCCTTTTTTAATTCAGGGAGCTACTGAACTGTGATGAGATTCCTGGAATGGCTTAAACTCCCCCTCCTGAAGGATACCAGGGAATGACACACCTCTTCAGGAAAATGCTGATGGCTTCTTGCTCTGCTAAGGAAGTGCCACCTGGCCCAGCTGCCTCCTCCATCTCAGGTGCTCATCCATGGGTGTGTGCCTTTGCTTGGACCAGCTCCGTCCTGGGAGATTTCATCTGCCCAGAAATTGGTGGCTCTTAAATGCCAAGAATTAAATTGTTGAGGGGTTTTAAACTTTATGTATTGAATTATCGCAAGACAAGTGACAGAAAGTGAGGAAGAGTTAATTATGTGACAGGGAGAGAAAGTGCCACTGTGCAGCAATCCTTTCAAAGGCAAACAGAAATATTTATAGACTCGGGACTGCACAACTTGCTGTGCTCTGACTCAAGATGTGCTACTGATTCACGGGGCAGCACTTTCGGATGGGGCTCTGGTGTGGGCCACAGCTCTGCTGAAAGGTAGGTCTCACCTCAAGCTGCGTTCAGAGGCAAGTGCTAATGAGAGAAAATCTGGTAGGATTTTGTCAAATCAGAGTTTAAAAACATCCTGGTGATGTCCTCTTTTCAGTCCCTCGGTGGATTTCCCTTTCTGCATGGCTGGCAGAGCGGCTGTGAGCGCTCGCCGAGGTGACCCCAGCCCACACCACACCACCAGCTCTGTGGCGACAGTGCCCTGGCCCCTCCAGATTCGGGGCTCACACACAGCTCATGCCCATTTCTCGGGTCACACGGTGCTTCTGCTCCATTCTGCCTTCTAAGCAGAGCTGCAAAGTGCAAAAGCTGGGAGAGGAGACAAACACGATCCTGAGAGGTTGGACAGCTGAGAGACTTCAAACCCAATCAACATCTGTGAGCAGCCACCCCGCAGTCACCCTCCTGTGGGAGGCTCCCTGCCCTCCTGCGCTGCTCCCGAGGGTTGTCCCGTGCAGAGCCACCCCCGGTGGGCACAGCCCCGGCTCTGTGCCCTCCCACAGCTCCGGGCCTGGCCCGGGCTATTGTCGCTATTTTCAGGGACTGACTAATCCTGATGGGAGCAGGAACAATCTGCTGTTACCTGCAGAGGACGCAGGGAAGGAGATAATTCATTCCCATCCCCAAAGCAATCCCTGCAGGCAGGTTTTGAGTCAGATTTCCAATCATCTGCCTTTGGAGACCACCAAGCAGGCTTTAAAGAATTCTTTATATTTTTAGCAGTAACATAATAGTGGTGGAAATTTAATAAAATTCACCATCAAATATTTATCCCTTTACATTGATTCAAGTAATTTAAGATGCTGAAATCAACATGGTGGGTTTATATTTAATGAGCCTTGTGTAAAACAGCCACTTCCACCCTTGTCAGGTGTGTAGAGAAGACACTCACTCAAAGAATTTTTATCTCCCCAAAGATATGGTGTTAAATAATGTACAACACTCACCAAAATGTTACCTGTCACTGGTGGAAAATCAGGCTGGGGCTGGGTGAGCCTGATCTTCACTGGCATGTAGGACAGAGGAAGGGCATTTTTAAATTATTATTATTTTAAATCTAACTAAGCAAATTATGCTGAGATCAGCCTGGGCTCAGCTTCTGGATGAAGCTCAGCCTTGCTGAGTGTGGTGTTCCCAGCTTGTCCCTCTGACAGCTGGGCAGGGTGGCAATGCCAGGACCAGGCTCAGCTACCTAAGGGCAGCAGGAGCTGGAGGAAACGGGGGAAAGCTGTTTGCTCCTGAGATTCCCTGTGCCAGATGGGAGCAACACATTCAGAGCTGCTGAACACAACTGCCCCAGCTCCCTGGGGTGCCCAGCAAAGCAACTAGGCCAAATTTGGGCATCTCTCCCATGGAGGCAGGCTGGGAGAGCTGAGGGTATCCAGCCTGGAGAACAGGAGGTTCTGGGGAGAACTTAGAACCCCTTCCTGTGCCTGAAAGGGCTCCAGGAGAGCTGGAAAGGACAATGGACAAGGGCATGGAGTGACGGGACAAGGGGGAGTGGCTGTAAACTAAAAGCGGGGAAATACAGATTAGATTTTAGGGAGAAATTCTTCCCTGGGAGGGGGAGGCCCTGGCACAGGGTGCTCTGAGAAGCTGTGGCTGCCCCATCCCTGGAAGTGTCCAAGGCCAGGCTGGATGGGGCTTGGAGCAGCCTGGGATAGTGGAAGGTGTCCCTACCTATGGCCGGGGGGGTGGAACGGGATGAGCTTTAACGTCCCTTCCCACCCAAACCATCCTGTGTTTCCCTGAGTTGGGCTCCTGGCAGGAGAGCAGAAAGGCTTGGTGGGGGCTGAGCCTCTCCCACGAGAACTGGAGAGATCTCCTTGTCTCTCCGTGCCCGCCTGTGTCCCCCCGTATCTCCCCGTGTCGCCCATCCTGCGTGTCCCTCCGTGTCCCCCCGTGTCCCCCATGTCCCCCGTCCCCCCGGGTCCACGAGCGGCGCGGCCACACCGCCGGTCTCACACTGACCCCCAGCGTCGGGCGGCGGCTGAGCCCGAGCTGCTGCCCCGGCCGGGGAGTTCGGTGGGAATTAAACCCTAATTAAATCCTAATTAAAGCCTGTAGCAAAGCGACGTGCCAAAGCGGGAAGCGGAGGGGGGGAGCGCCTGCTCCCACGGCTGCAGTTACTGCAGCCGTCAAATTGAGCCAGGAAAAGGTTTCTGTAGCTGAGGCTTTTTAACAGCGAGGCCAGGTTGCCAGTAAATCATTAAATCCATGTATTCAGTCTCCTGGAGCAAAGGTAAGGATCTGGACCCAGTGAGACGCTTTGTGCTGGGAGAGATTTACTTGTGGTTTGTGAAACACTTTAAAAAATCAGTATGCCAGGAGCAACGAGGGGCTTAGGGAGGGCAGGAGACCTGGGGCAGGTGGAATTCCCTGGGCAGTGTTTGGAGGTGCCTTGGGAAGGGTTTGCCACGTAAACACTAGAGATTGTTATGAGATATGGGGATGTGCATCAGTAGCAGGGGGACAAAACCATCAGCAGCAAGGCTCCGGGCAAGGGTTTGGGAAAGGGTCCATGCAGAGCTCTGGGGTCTCCAGCTGTATCCATCACAGGCAGCCCAGAGAGAAACAGCCCCTCAGACAGGTACTGCAACCCCCCAGCCTGGGCTGGGTTCTCTGCACTCGCTGTTCTCCCATGTCCCTTATGGTTTGTCATTAACGAATGTCACAGGTTTCCTCTTTGTTGCTCTTTCTCACAAAGCCCACGTACAGCTCTGTTGTGTTAATTAATTTCTTCAGATACTGCCTTTCTACGTTTGGTCCTTGATAAGACACTTGCAAGAAATCCAAAATAAGACTCAAAGAGATTTCTCACATGGCAAGCATAAAGTTTCATTATGTACCGTAAATTCCCTGTGATTTCTGTGTCAAGGCTCTCCAGCTACTGATGTGAGCACTCCTCTGTGATGGAAATGAGGGGTTTATAACCTGTGAGTAGTGCAAAGGTCCTCAGGGCAGCAGTGCTCAGGGCAGCTGCAGATCCTTGTGAATATTCAGTTTTCAATGGGGTATAGACTCCCAGAAAATTTCCCAGGAGACAGTGTCCAAAACTGGCAGTTCATAGAATCATGGAATCACAGAATGGTTTGGCTTAGAAGGGACCTTAAAAATCATCCAGTTCCAACCCCCTGCCACGGGCAGGGACACCTTCCATAGACCAGGTTACTCAGAGCCCCATCCAGCCTCAGTGCTCACCAACATTACCTGAGCTGGCATGACAACACCATGTGATGGAAAGTAACAGCAGCTAAACATTTTTTTCCTTCAAATCTTGAGCACAAGACCAACTCTTCCAGCTGAGGAGGCAGAGGAGGTAGCCAGAAGGATGCAGCAGGGAACGAGGATCCTGATCCTGGTTATTGGGAAGTGGATCCTCCTCCCGCTTTCTCCTCAGAAGAATTCAGCCACTTGAACCCAACCCACCTCTCCTGTGGCAGGAAAAGGCCAGCCAGCGCTCTTGCCGGATGGCTGTTTGGTTTGACAGACCTCACATTCAACAGTTAACAGCCAGCATGTTTACAGGCAGCATTTTTTTTGGCTGCTGTCCCTGGCATGTCACTCATGTTTAGCCAAATGAACTGGGAGGATTATAACAGACAGGGACACTGGTGCAAGTGACAGGCGCAGAGACAAGTGCTGCAAGAAGCTCATTTACACATCGAGTTTCACAGCCCGGCTCTCCCTTCCTGCTCCATAAGCTCATCAGCTGCTGCTGCAGAGCCGCCAGTTTTCACAGGAATGATGGAGCTCACAAACCCCTCTTTTTATTTTTTCTTCCCTGCCTGCTTAGACAACAGATTCTAATACAACCCATTTTTTTAATATTGAGAATAAGCCCCCTTTTATGTGGAAATGTGGGTTTAATGTAAATAGCTCGTGCTGCTCTGATTCTCTCTGAGGGCTGTTGGCTGTTGGCAGTTCCCCTGTCGCCTTTCAAGTCGCTTGGGAGTCACTGCTGCGGAGATGAGGATGGATCTCAGAGGGATCCGCAGTCTCTCCCGGGTGCTTCCTGCGCTGTGTGACAGTTTTTATCTCGGCAGTACTTCAGAAAACGCAGCAGCATCTGCAGCTGTGAAACTGTCATCACCTGCCCCCAAAATAACGTGGTTAGAGGGGAGAATAGGGTGAGTGTGACACGAGAGCTCTGGATGGACCCCTGCCATCGCAGCTCCATCTCAGCTGCTGTGTCCTTTGTAAGTGTCCAAGGCCACCCCACAGAGCCTCAGGTGCCTGTAGTTGTGTATCTCACCCCACGCCAGGTCACCAAAGGCCACGGGACTGCTCAGGGCTTTGCCATCCTGTTCTCAGTGCTCAGTCACATCAGCTTTCAAAAGCAGCATAAAAACTGAGAAACATACAGTGTTGTGAAAAGTATTTATTAGAATTGTCAACATTAAATTTTCCTTACTATTTTCAGTTTGTTGTGGAAATTAAAACAAGAACCACGTTTTCCAGCTGCAGAAATGCTGCTATTCAGCCAGTTTTAGTCTGCGGCTGTTTACAAGACAGTATAAGTTTTCACTGCCTAATAAAAACAATCATCTGTATTCCATGGCTGCAAGCAACAACACTGTGAGAGAGTGGAGCAAGTCGAGGAGGTTTTGGAGAAGAATATGAATTATCTCACCCGGAGAACAAAGCACAGACGGACCCTGAGCACCGAGGGAAATTGCACAACAATGTGCAGGCGAGTCTCCAAACCTGCACGGTTTAACTGGGGGATTTTATACTTTTGAGAAAAAATGTATTTCTTGAATATCCCCATAGGTACAGTCTTGCCACTTATTTCTGCGATTTAAATTGTTGCTTCTGTTTTTTAAGGCCGGGATGAACGGACAAGCATTTAATCAGCCAAGTTGGATGGAGGAGCATAGGTACCACTGAGACTCGTGGGACGACTCTGCAATGAGCAAGAACATTAAAGGCTGCTATAAAGAAACAAGCTCCTGTGCCCTCAGATGGACAGAATTATAAAAATCCCCACAGCATCCCCAAAGCACTGAATTAACCGGAGAAGGAGCTGTGTTTAATGTGATGGATGGAGCCCGCGGGCCCCATCGTGGGGACGCGGCCGTCAGGGCACCGGTACCTGCCATCGCTCCCCGCAGCACCTCCCCGGGAACATCAGACAGGATAATTACGTACTTAAATCTGGGTGCTTTACTACACAGAAATTCATCTGCTACCCTCAGAGTCCTTGAAGTTAAAGAGGGATTTGAGTTACTGACATAATTTGTTCCCTGAGGGCTGTGGAAAGCAGAGAGAGGCACATCTGAATAATAACTCTCCGACCATGTCTTGAATGGGAGCGAGCGCTGCTCCAGAGTGAGACACAATGGGAAGCAAAAGATATCAAATGTTTATAAGCTACATAGTTCCCAGGCAGGATGGGGTTGGGTTTTTCCCCAAGCAGCAGCTGGGAGGGAGGTCAGTAAGTTCCCTTCAGAAACTGTAATTACAGCCTTCCAATACCTGAAAGGAACTTATAGGAAAGATGGGGCAAGACTATTTACAAGTGCCTGTAGTGACAGAACAAGGGGGAATGGGTTCAAACTGATAGACAGTAAGTTTAGATTGGATATTGGGAAGGAATTGTTCCCTGTGAGGGTGGTGAGGCCCTGGCACAGGGTGCCCAAAGAAGCTGTGGCTGCCCCTGGATCCCTGGAAGTGTCCAAGGCCAGGTTGGACAGGGCTTGGAACACCCTGGGACAGTGGAAGGTGTCCCTGCCCATGGCAGGGGGTGGCCCTGGATGGGCTTCAAGGTCCCTTCCAACCCAGGNCCCGCGGCCCCTCTCGCCCGGCCCGGCCACGGCCACGGCACCGGCACCGGCACCGTGCCCGGCGCTCCGCGAGGGCGGCCCCGGCAGCCGACCCTGCACAGCCCGCGGGGGAAGCAGCCGACACGGCGAGCCCGGTATGAGGGATGCGGCTGGGTGGGCTGGTGTGGGGGGGGAAGGCCGCGGGGTCGGGCGGTCACAGCGTGAGGGGATCGCAGGTAATTATTACCAGCTGCAGTCTGAGCATCACGATGTGGGAATTATCAGGAGAATTTGAGTGAATTTATCGCCGTTCCCCCTCCTCCCACGACGTTGTTTGTGCCCGTGCAGAAATACAGAGCAGACTTTGCCGCTCGCTCTGCCGGGTGATGAGAGGCAGGCCTGGCACACTAATTCCTATTAGCATCATCCTTAAGAAAATAGGAACATGGTGATTGACCTAATTTGTTCTCTGAGAAGTGTTTTCTGCTCGCTGGTGATGGAGTGTACATTGTAGTTTATGTAAGCTGTCTGTTCCTCTTTTCCTCTCTTCACATGCACTTTCTATTAATTACTTTTCTTAGAAGGTTTGGTTCAAGATGCCACTCGTGTGATGGAGCCACTCCGTTCCACAGCCAGCTTTGCAACTAAAGAGATACGGTGATTTTATTCTTCGTTTCAAATGACCTTTAGGATCTTGTCTTTTTTTCTAACAGCATTCATCGCATGAAGCTGTTGAAGGACAACCCGCAAAGAGGATGAAATGTGAGAAAAGCAGTCTAAAATCAGAGCTAGAAGGACTCACATGTGAAAGTGGAAACCTTGCTGCATGGGGGGAAACACCTAAAACATCTGATGGGGATGTAGGTTCAGAAGATCCAGGAGACAGCAGCATAATCCAACAGGAAGAAGATGAAAGCATTCCAGAGACTGATGAAGGGAAGCAGGAAAAGGAGCGTGGTGTTTCTCTGGAGCCACACGCAGTAAAATCCAGCGGTACTCCGTTAAGAATGGGTGGGTTTCTGCACCACCACCACCACGTGTTCAGCGAAGAGGAGAGCAGCTGTGGGAGCTTTGACGGGGCCACCTCGGAGGATGCGGATCGCCCGCGGAGGCCGATGCTCCTGGAGCACAGCAGCGGCCTCTCGGATGAGGACAGCAACCAGCCCATGCCAGTGCACCGCTTCTTTGGAGATGTTGAGGTGGTGAGATGATGAGTCTGTCCCTGCTTTAGACTCAGCCCTGGTCTGCTTAAAATTTGCCTCAGAACTCTTGGCGAATTTGACTGGTTTTGTTGGATATCTGGAGTCATACCCCTGTATCCCAGATAGAATTGTCTCCATCAGAGATGAAATTACTTGCCTAGCCAAATTAATTTCAGATGTAAAATCTTTGTTATTTAGATTTTTTAGTCCAGTTCCGTAAGCTAGGTATTTTTACTGATAATGACATTATGGAGGCACAGCACTGTTGGCAAAATAGTTCTTTGCTAGTCTTTGGTTCTTAACAGGATCATAGAATGGCTTGAGTTGGAAAGGATCTTAATGATCACGCAGTTCCAGCCCTGCTACATTGGGATTGTTTGGAATGGAAACTGGTTTCTGTCTACCTCAGCTTTTGAACTGATCCAAGGGCCAGAGCTTTAAAATTGAATCCCTTTAACAAGCATAACTTTGGGGCAAGTGATGCCACCATCTTTTAGGTGTTTCCTGTGGTATTTAGGGAGCAGTGAGGATTTGTTTAGGGAGCCCTTCACCCTCTGCAAATCCTCTCACACCTGTGGAAGGAATGCCAGCCTTGAGACTGCCCATGGAGCTGGTTTGGGCAGACTCCCCTCAAAGCCCCACAGCTTTAGCTTCGGGTTTGTGCCACTGCTCCCAAGCTGAGGGCTGGTTCCCGTGTCAGCTGAGGGAGGATGGGAACTGGTGGAGGCAGGAGTTCTGCCATTTGCCATCACAGATTTCCTTACTGATTTCATCTTTTCCCTCCAGGATCTCCCAGCAGTTGTGCTCCCAAGCATGACAAGGAGCAGGCGAGAAGCCAGGAAGCTCCATTTCATTGCAAAGGAAGATGATGATGAGGAGGAGGAGGAGGAGGAGGAAGAGGATGTTGTCTAACAACAAACTGTAAACAAACCCTTCTTCTTTTTCTTTGCAACCACATGGCAATGGCTGTGTCAGTAACATGAGGTGTCTGTTTGCCTTTTCTCAGGGAGAGAACTGGGAGAGTTTGTTTTGCTGGAATTGGCAGATACAGTATTCCAGTGGTTCTCTGGGGCAAAGACTGAATTTTCAGTGATTTGGAAATAAATTATAATTTAGCACTTTACCACTGATATTTAGGAAAAAAACCCAGGGAAAATAGAAGTTCTTATAGGTTTTTTTGTAAATTTGAGCCTCTATCTTGAGGAAATATTTGTTTTCACTCCTTTTTTTTTTCAAAATAGTCAAGAAAAGGGTGCTGGAACAAGGTTCTTTTTCTTTTAATTCTGCAATGTCTATGGCATCCAGGTAATAAAGGAGCAAACTGACTCCCTGGTACGAAGAAGGTCAAGGTTCAACCTTGTGGGTTGTTTACACCTAACCGAGGACCAATTAAACCTCTGAAATGCAGTTCTGCTGGCAAAATGAAATGCAGGATGTCAGAGTGGGTTCAGTGTGCTCATCTCTGGGAGTTCAGCACGTTTCCATTGCACGTCAGCTCCCCAAACACCCACCCCGTGGTGCTGCCTCCTCCCTCCACCTGCTGCTCTAAGCGTTGTTCTTCATTGATTTTCAGCTGATTTCCAGCAGGGATTTTGGAAACAAATGCTTTGGTGGTAATAAACAAGGAATACCATCCCTTGGAATTGATGGACAGAGGAAGATTGCTAAGGCTGTGGGGCAGCCCCCTCTGCATGCTTAAAAAAAAGAGCAACCTCAGCCAATTCCAGGAACTGTTAAATCACCCAGTGTTCGTGGGAATATTTCTTTGAAAGTGTGATTATGCAATAAGCTTCCAGATATTTATTGTTATAGCTCCTTCTATGTTTCTAAAAATAGAGAGAAAATGTTATCAGCAGATGGTTTAAATAAATATTAATTTCTACAGCTAGAGCCTGTTAAACATTCAAAAGTTGTAAGGCAAACAAATTGCATATGCATGGCATGGTAATGCATTCCCATTTCCACTCCAGCTGATGCATTGTTTCTGTCAAAGATATTTCTTGGCTCTTTTTCACTCTAATTCTGTAACACGGAAAAATCCAGATTTTTTAATCGCATATTCATGGTTCCAGCCCAGCTCTGTGTTGCAGCAGCTCCTCCCAGCATTCCTTCAGTGCTGTGTTTGCTGCTGGCTCTTTCTAGCAAACACAGTTTCACACACAGACATTCATTTCACTGTGCAAAATGCATTTTCAGTTTGGGGGACACGTGCCACACAGGTGACACTGGGTTTGCCACCAGAACCCTGCCAGTGCTGCCCTCCCCAGTGTCAAACAGTGCAGGAAGGGAAGCTGGAAGGATCAACTGCATGCAGTGGGATGGGAAATCCTGTGTTTAAAATGCATCTCCTTACTTTTCAGATCACACTGTTTGGGAGGGGAATAAATTTGTTGTTTAAAGTAAATCAATACTCTGTAGCAAAGCTTCCAAGACCCAGTAATTCGGGGCTCAGGCAGAAACATCATTTCCACACAATTCCATGTGGACTAACTGATCCAGAACCAACAATATGGGGGAAAACAGAGCTTTTCCTGGTTATTTACAGAGCAGTAAGTAGCTGGTGCTCCATTAATAAACGTTTCCTTTCATGCTCTATCCCACCTGATTAATCTCTCATGCACCTCCACGTACTCACACACACACAGATGTGGGGGCATTTTTTTATTTAAAAAGTTCACACGATTTACACTGACAATCCCAAAAATTCAGTTGCTATCAGCTGGTATTAAAAAAAAAAAATTCAAGTAAAAAATGGAACCATTTGTGATTTGTTGCCTGAGGTAGGAAATGTTTTACCAAAGCAATATTCTCCAAGGCAGTGAGTAAACGTTACTGTAAACATGATCATTATAGCTGTCCTTGCTGCTGGTGCTTCAAGCAAACTCAAGCTGAAGAGGCAGAAAGCATTAGAAAGGAGAGAGAAATCAGCAGGGAAGATGGCAAACAAAGGTGGGAAAAGCAAAAATGTGGGGATATGCCATGGCCTTGCTCTTCTTTGTGGGAGATGCATGTCTGCAACAATGGCAAAGGGGCAGTCAGGGACGAGGGCAGGAGTTTGGCACAGCTGAGGTGGCAGCTCTGCTGCTGAATCACCTTTGGCATTCCTGAAATACAGTGGTTGCTGCCTGCAAAAGGCACAGAGTAAAACATGATTCTAAACCCTTCTTTGTTTGGCTTAATCTTGGGAGGAATAGGAATCTCTGAGCCCCCACACCTTAGTTTGTAAGAAATATTTTATCCAAGTTTCGTTTCCACGTACTGTGTTGGGCCAACACTGGCCAGAGATGACAGAGTAGAATCAGTGTCAGCCTCTGGCTCATTTTGTACCTTTATCACACTTGATTTGAGCTGAGAGAAGCTTGTAAGGAGTGGGAAGGCAGGAGAGAATTAAATGGGATATTGGAGTGTGCTTTGAGAGGTTCTGGTTGGGTTACCAGCCAGTCTCGTGCCAGGGACTCTCAAATAGTTCTTATTTAAGAAATTGGAGCTATTTAAAAACAACAGACTGACATGATTGAAAAAAGCAGCAGGTCCCTTCCAGAGACAGCACTAGGAAATCTCATGGGTTTGCTTCCTCTTTCTGTAAATTCTGGTTTTGTCACAGCTGAGGTTATGATTGGTTTTCTTATGGCAAGCAATATGTACGAGTTTTAAATTATCCAGGGTAAACAGCAGCTGATAGAAGTATTCCCAGTTCACTTCTCTCCCGTCTCGTGTTTTGACAGCTTCTGCCAGTTCTGGGACAACAGCACGTTTCTTCTCAATTCTTGGGGACACAAAAGAGAAGACAATATTGCCATCAAGAGTTTTTTCAGAATAATCAAGCCTCCATCTTCCTTTCAGAGCCAGGCAGAGCTGGAATTGTTTCTCCATAACTAGGTGTATTATTTTTTTCCCCAAGGAAATCAGTTTAGCAGATCTTGTTTGCTTCACACCTACATTTGAAATGGGTCAGAGGGGGTTTTGCCAGAGAAGAGAATTCACACGGATAGTGCAGTGAGAAGGGGTTCCATACAAAGAAAATCTGCACAGAGGCAAAGCAGCTAATGAGAGGCAGCATTTCATCTCTTTTCAGGGTTTTGTTCTCAGAATAGCTGCAGCATCCCAGCACCTTTTCTCACAACATATTCACAGCAGAGCTGACTGCACAGCGGGGGGAAGGGACTAAGGCTTCTGATGAAGCTGAAGGGCACGAAGCAGGTAAATCAGGATTAACACTTTGTACATACATGTGGTCAAGATTCCAGGTGCTGAAGAGGATCCTGCTTTCCCTGTTGCTGTAGGGGTTGATGGAATGCTTACACGGGCAGTCATCTCTGTCAAAAGGGCCCTGTGAAAGGTGTCACACTCATCACCCCAGCGTGGTCCTGCACCCCACATCCCCCCCAGCCTGACACTGCACCCAGGAAGCTGTTTCCTTTCTCTGATGTTGAAGGGGGAATGGGTTCAAACTTAAAAAGGGGACATTTAAGTTAGGTATACAGAAGAAATTCT